>PVJI01020250.1:0-29417 GCA_004026765.1 Micronycteris hirsuta | reverse complement strand
ATAGGGGTCCTGACTGCTGCCGCAGGACAGAGAGGGAGGCATAGGTGGTGGCAGTGACCCTCCTGGGGGCCAGGACTCGGAGAATGCACCAAGATGCCCCAGTGGCTTCAAGAAAGAGCCAGAACCTCATATTCTCCAAGGTCTAAATCTATCCTGCTGAGGATGCTTCCAGCTACTCTTAGGTCCTCTCAGCCTCCTCTGAACTTTAAAAGAGCAAGGACTTCACATTTCTTACTTACCTCAGATTCTTTCATCCATTGCTATGTTAGTTTTATGGGTAATTTCTTTTCCCAAATTGAAGCAACTGCCCCTCCCCAAGTATTTACATAAGCAATGAAGAGCCAGCTCCACCTTCCAAGTGCTAATACAGTTGGACCTGCCCCCCACTCACCAAGCCTGGGAGTTGCCTGCTCACCACAGATGCGCAGCTGGAAATCCACGGAGTGCTCACCCACGCGGCATGAATAGGTGCCCTCGTCCTGCTTGCTGACCGAATTGGCCACCAGCCGGTGCCGCGTGCCCACATCCTCCTGTGAGAAGCGTGAGCCAGGGAGGCTGAGCTCCACACCATCCTTGAACCAGCGCACAGGCACATGGGCCTCCACAGTCTCACACTCAAAGTGGGCCGGGCCCCCGGCCACAGTGTCCAAGCAGCCACCAGCCGAGTCCTTGGGCAGAAAGGGTGTGAGTCCTGCAAGGGTGGCGAAGGTTAGGGGCAGGAAGTGATTCGACCACGAGCATGCCCACACACTCGCCATGCAGGTGCTTAGGGCTTTGGAACCACATGGAGCCCTCGCTCGGCCCAGACCAGGTGCCCCTCAGACAGGGCCAGCTGCTGACTTCCAAACACGCACAAACTGTTAGGACTTGCCCAGAGAGTCCCTGCCCCTACCAAATAGAACCCCACCCCCACTGTCCTCATGAAGTCACCTGAGCCTGCCCCCTAACAGAGCACATCAGCTCCCACTTCCCTGACCCTGTAGAGCCTGCCCAGAGCTGGGGTACAGAATGTTGCAGCTTTGGCAGCAGCCAGGAGGACATAGAAACATGTAGATACCCACACACCTTGCACCAACAGCTGGTAAGCGATGCGGCCCCCACGGCTGACGCACTCGTACAGGCCAGCGTCGTCTTGTGCCACATCTCGCACCAGCAGTGCCCACTGCCCTGCAGAAGCCTTCACCTGGTACTTGGGCCCTGGGGGCAGTGCTTGGCCATCCTTGAGCCAGGTCACAGTTGTCACCTGGTCCGACATCTCAGCCAGGAGCTGTGCCTCCTCATGTAGCTGAGCCAGCACCTCCCGAATTACTGCTGGATGCTCGGTACTCATCCCTGGAGCCACTGGGGGCCCCCAGAGGAGGAGAGAGAGGTGTGAAAGGAGGGGGATGTGGTTGAAAGGAGAGGAGAAAGTGGACAGAGGGAGAGTGGGCAGAGGAGGAGTGGACAGAGAGTGGAGTGGGGAGAAGGGGAAAGAGAGCAGATAGAGGGAGACATGAGGCTATGTGTCATCAGGAGTCCCCAGCCCCTCATTCATTCACACACTGTGGCTGGGGACAGCCACCAGGCCAGGCAAGCTGCTTCACTCACCCCACCCCACCACCTGGCCCTGCCTGTCGGGCCGCACTCCTGGCAGTCCGCCAGCACTCTCCAGGAGCCCTGGGGACTGGGGGCCCAGGTCTTGCTCTGGCTCCTAACATCAAAGGAAGCAGAACTTGGAGAGCCCCCAGGGGTCAGGGGCTGGGTCCCCTACCTCGGACCTCCATGCAGATTCTGCTCTCGATGCCATTGGCCACGAACTTGAGTTCAGCACCATGCAAGCTGGCAGGCACTGAGCGGATGGTGAGGGTGTGCTGGGTGCCGTCACAGCGGATCACATACATGCTGCTGGCCTTCAGTGCCTGCCCGTCCAAAAACCACTCGCCCACCGAGGCCAAAGTGAGGTCCACGGAGAAGGTCACCTCACTGCCCTCCACTGCCTCCACTGCCTTCAGAGGAATCTTCACAGCTAGCTGGGGGGCTGCAGGATGGGGATTTCAGGAAGGAGCAAGGCACCTGACCTCCCTTCCTCCTCCTCCTCCAGAGCCTGGGCCCAAATGCCCCCTCCAGGAAGCCCATTGAACAGGTACAGAGCAACCACGAGGGATCACAGGGCTCAGACCTGTGTGGGGTCAGGTTAGAGCCACCCAAGATCCCCTCCAGATCCCACAAACTCAGGGGTGGAAGGTGCAACTGTGCAGCCTGGTCCCCTGGGGCTGCAGGACACAGAGAGGTTCCTGTGGTATGCAAGTCCTGTCTCAGAATCCCTTTCCCTTCCCACAGAGGAGGCTCTAGCAGCATCAGGACCCTGGTAACTCACCCCAATAAAGAGGCTCTATGAGTCACTGTGGCCTCACCGAGGCTGGGCTGTGCTCTAGGTGCGAGTGCTTTCACGGCAGGTGCCCTGCAGGCCGTGACCTGGCAGCAGTAGGGAAGAGGGTCTGCCACACTTACCCAAGTGGATCGTTCCCGGAAACTCAAGGTAGGCGCTCTGGCCAAAGCTGTTCACAGCTGACACCCGGAACTGGTAGTCCCCCTCCTCAGTCACACAAGCCACGGTCAGCTCAGGCGTGGCCACCCAATCGGCCTCGTGGCACCGGCTCCAGGTGTAGGTGCCTAGTCGCTTCTTCTCCACCAGGTAGCCATCGATGGTGACAGGGTGGTCCCCATAGAATGGTGGGGACCAGCTGAGAGTCACAGAGCTCTCTGTCTTGGCCGTCACCACAGGGGCCTCAGGGGGATGCAGGGGTGGTTTCCTAGGGGCTGAGCAGAGCACAGGCCCACATCACCAACTAGAGCCCCTCCCAAGCCCCTGGTCCAGGATCATTCTGGAGGCAGGAGGGGATCACAGAGTCCCCAATCCCGCCAGGGAGCACTGCTCTGAGGGTCTGAAATGACCACGGCCTGGGGTGGAGGGCTGGCCTGAGGGGAGGCTAGGGGCCCATGATGTTTGGCGCCACCCTGTGGCCATGTCTGTGCTTGAAGCAGAAAGGGCACCTTAGCTTCAGCAGCCACTTTGGCCCAGGGCCACATGAGATATCCACGTGACCTGGGGACAGATATCATCCAGGACTCAGCCTTGACTCCAACAGTGCACTGGGGTCCTGGCTGGACAGTGACTGAGGCAGGGCACAGTGACCATCCTGAGGCTACTGAGGCCATGTAGAGGGGCACACCCTGCCTCTAGCCAAGGGCTGACACTGTGGGGATGGATGGAGTAGAGAACTGCCATCGAACTGACAATGTAGACACCACGGCCACAGAAAAAAGACACACTCACACAGGACAGCTTCCTGCCACACACACACACACACACACACACACACACACACACACACATTGTGCTTCTAGAACAATCTACACCTTCTAATTTGGTTGGTGGAGTCGGGGGGCTATCAAGACTCCCACTTTGCCAATGCCTGAAGAGACCATAGTGAAGGAGGGCTGCAAACAGATAGAGTCTAAGGAACCAGAGCTACAGCCTGAACTTGATGCGCCCCCATACCCTTCCTGAAGCCACAGAGCACACACAGGGCCAGCGCTGGCCAGCACCTGGATGGTGGCAAGGGGCTCTGCTTCCTTTGGAGAGGCACTCCCCAGGCCCTTACCTGACACACAGAACTGCGTGGATGTCCGGCAGTCCCCAGACACAAAGGCTACCTCACCCACATCTTCTAGGCTGCACTGGGTGATGGTCAGCGTGTGGCGTGTGCCTTCAGTGGTGATGGCCAAGCGACCCCCAGCCACCACCTCTTCCTGGTTCCAGAGCCAGTGGACAGGGCCCTCTTCCCTGGCCAGCTCCACGCAGAACAGGGCAGTGTCCCCCACTCGCACCACTGTCTTTCTCGGGAGCTTTCGGGTGAGGTTGCCTAGGGTGTGGCAGAGCCAGGGGCTGGTCAAACCAGACCTTGCCCAGCCACCCCTCCAGTCTCATGGGCCCTGCCCACACTCCACACCCCCTTTCAAGTGGTCCCCACCCACCCACCTAGAACTGCAAGCTCCGCCACGGTGCGACTGCCCTCAGCCGTCTCGCAGATGTACACAGCGTCATCGTCGGCCGAGGTGTTGTGCACAGTCAGCCGACGCTCCGTGCCCTCCTCCTCAATGGCATACTTGGTGCTGGCCCACAACCTCATGTCTTCCTTGTACCACAGGGCCTGCGTGGCCAGCAGTGGCACCTCACACCGGAACGTGGCCGACCCCTTCTCCTGCACCTCCAGGTCCTGCAGTCTGGTCTTGAAGGGCACCGCAGGTTCTGTGGCAAGAGAGATGAACAGGGTGGAGCGGTGGGCTGGGTAGGGAAGGTGGGGACATGGGTCGGGGCACTTAGAGTGTGGTGGGTGGGGTTGGGAGAGGGGAAGGGTGGTAGGGGGCAGTGCAGGTTAAGGGCAAGCAGGTGCTGAGGTGGGGTCAGGAGGTCGGAGTGGGAGGGGCTGCAGGGCAGGGAGTGAGTGGGAGAGCTGAGGAGGGAAGAGGAGGAGAGCAGGGAAAGGGAACAGAAATTAAAGAAAAGAGCCCCTCCTCCAAAATGTACGAAATCTGGAAGAGAAAAGAAGCAATAAGTCTGGCAGTCCCCTGAGCAGACTCCCGCCACCAGCCTGGCAGTTAGGCAGCAAGACCTTAGAGAAATGCTCCTTCCCTGGGTGCTGGCTTCAGGCCAAGGCCCTGCCACCACACGAGTGTTCTCAGTGCAGCTTCCCAGGGACCCCTGGAATAGGGGGACATTTACCCGCATGGATGCGGAAACTGATGGACCCCTGTGAAGATAAACACGCCCAGCCCCGCAGTTGGAGGTCCTACAGCGATAATAGCCTAAGAAGGTGTAGGCAGAACTCCTGGCACTAGAGAGGCCAGTGTTGTAAGAGTGAAGAATAAATGAGCCTCCCAAGAAAACCTGGCCCTGCTGCCCACACCTGCCGCGGCCTGCAAACAGGAGCTTGCAAATTAGCCAGAGCACGGTGGCCACTGGCCCCGAATGTTCCGCTCTCCTTCGCTCTTCGACAGGGAGACCCCGTCAGCATCCAGGGCAGGCTCAGCTACTGGGCACTCTGACCGTCTCCTATGGGGAAGGAGTACTGGTGACAAAGCGCATTCTCCTCTACTCCTGTTACTCACAAAGACAGAGGGAAGGGCTCAGGGTCATCCTGGTGCCACCCACATTTTGAGGGCAGGGTAAAGGGAGAGCCACTACCTGACAGACGCGGAGGAGCCTTGCCTGCGCTCAGCTGCAGCGGCTAGAGCGGGGGCGGGGGGGGGGGGGGGGGTGCGCGCGCAGCGCCCCAGCTCACCTCGAACAACGACCAAAACGGAGCTGTAGGTTTGGCCCACGAGGTTGGATGCTGTGCAAGTGTAGAGGCCACGATCCGACTGCTTGCAGAAGAGAATCTTGAGCACAAAGTTTTCCTGAGCGTCCTCGTACACCACGTGTCGCCGGCCCTCGGCCACCAGCTTCCCATCCTTCTTCCACACTGTCTCGGGCTTGGGCTCACCTGTCACGTAGCAGCTGAGGCGCGCATGCTTGCCTTCCGTCACCGTGCAGGTGCGCGTGCCCGAGCCTGGTGGCGAGGCCGGGGCTCCCTCAGCCCGCATGGCCTCGCGCCGCCGCTGCAGGTGCGCCAAGAGCGCAGCGGTTGAGGCCCGGGGTGGGCTTGCGGAGTCAGCATCCGAGTCCACCATGAGCGCGGCGTCCGCGCTGGCTGTGCCCAGTGTGTTCTCGGCGCGCACCGTGTAGGTTCCACCGTCGCGCGGCCGTGTGTCCTGGATACGCAGCGCGCTCGCCTCACCACTGGCCTCCACAGTCATTCGTGGGGCATCAGGAGCTCCCAAGAGCCTCCCGTCCTTGGCCCAGCTCACTGCCATAGGTGGTGAGCCACGCACGCGGCAGCGGAAGGTGGCCTCCGCGCCCTCACGCACGCGGATGGACGTGGGCCGCAGCAAGAAATGGGGCGCCTGCTCCGCGCACGCAGCCTCGGCGTTCACCTGGAGGCCCACAGCTGCGAAGGCCTCGCCGATGGCGTTGCGCGCGCGGCACACGTACTGTCCGCTGTCGCCTAAAGCCAGGTCCAGGATAGTAAGGCGGTACTGGTCGCTGTCCTGGGCCAGGCGGAAGCGAGAGCCTGCCTCCACCGGCTGCTGGTCCTTTTCCCAGCTCACCTGCGGCGTGGGGTTGCCCACAATCTGGCAGCTCAGTGTGGCGTCCTTACCCACAGACACCACAAAGGCCTTGGGCCGGGTCAGGAATCGGGGCGCGCCGCTGAATGAGGAGTGATCCATGGTGGAAGGGGCAGGGGAGGGCAGTGACCTACGAGATGGGTGGGAAAGGTCATAGTGGAGATGAGCCTCTGACATACGCTGAGCCCACCACCTATGTTCCACCCGGCCACGTCACCCATCAAGTGCCGCTTGGAGAACCCAGTCTAACTCAGGCAGATACCTGCACATGCCCCTCCCCGAAGCCCAGGCCGCATCAGAAGGCCCAGAGCTTCAGAAGTTCAGATTTACCTCTTTCTGAGCTCTTGGGGTCTAGCTCCACCCCAAATGGGTTCTACTATTAGGTGAGCAGCTCCAGCCTCTCCCCAAAGCTTCAGTCCCACTGCCCAGACCCGAGGACAAGCTGAGCTCCTGTCCCAGAACACCACACTGACATCCAGGCTGCCCCTCCCTGTGAGGTATCTTGCTGTGGTACCAGCCTCTTCCTGCACCAGCCACGCAGTACCTTGCTAAGCAGACCTGCTGTGTCCCCCCAGCCACTCCAACTGCCTCAAGTGTCCTGGCCCCTCCCCTCCACACACTGCTGCCTCCTGGGGCCAGAAACTGCAGTCTGTCTATGTCTGCTCCACTCAGTGAAGGGGTCTCTTTGCTCCAGAACAGGGCTTGGCCATGGGAAGCCCACAGTGGGTGCCCACTGCTGGCCTGTCCCCGTCTCTCTGACTACGGCACACTAGAGGTCACAGGCTCTCCTCAAGCCCTGGGCCCAGAGTGCTGCCTTCACCTCCCCTTACCCCTGTTCTTCCCCCTCCCTAAGACTTGGGCCCCACGTGGGGTAGTGTGCAACTCAGGCCCCCTTGCCCAGTGGTGCCCACAGGAAGTCTTATGCACAGGTCTGTCCCACCTGCAGCCACCCTGGGCCAGGGGCACCTCACCTCTCCTGGGGTCCCCCACCCCCTCAACCCCTGGGGGATTATGCCCATCAGTGATCAGGGAAAAAAATGGAAACACTGCAGCTGAGCTCTTCCTAACAGGACAGTGCCCCTAGCCCACCAGGCTGCCGGGCCGCTCACTGTGAGCTCCTTTCTCCTCCCTTCTAAGCTTGGAGCAGGACTGTCGGGCAGTGCAGTCATCAGTGTGCCTGCAGAAGACAGCAGATGCTCCCCCAGGAAGAGCCAGGGACCTCTAGGCTGAGATAGGCAGACCGGCTAGCTGGACCCAACCTGGAGTCAGTAAGTGTGGTGGCGGTGGCAGCGGGAGATGACACTTTGACTCTGCGGCCTCACTGTCTGAGCACCCTGTGTGGGCAGGGCTGGCACCATCAGTGTTAAATACCCTGGATGACGCTGGCATCCGCCTGCCTGGGGTCACCCCCACTGCTCCCAGCACAGCACTAGGCCCTCCCTATGGGGGCTTCTGTAAGAACAGCGAACACAGTGGGCCTCCCTGGGCTCCAGCTGGCCCCAAGCTCTTTAACCCCCTCCATCTCAGGAGCCGAGCCTCCAAGCCTTGGGGCATGGGCTGCCCACCCTGGAGAATAGAGGGTGTCTCTGGGTCCTCTGCTCCTGGCCCTGTGATTCAGGACCTAATCCCCCTAATCCCCCTCTAGGTGGCTGAGCCCAAATCAGCCTGCTGACTCACTGTGCAGTCAGCACCTCTGTCCCCCACCCCACCAGCCAACCCTGCTCAGCCTGGCCAGGAGGGCCTGGGAGGGCCTGGGCGGACCTGGGCAGGCAGCCACAGAAGCCCCACCTCCATGAGTGCCCCCAACCTTGGCATTCCTCTGGGAAAGGATTACTTTGACACCAGGTCTCCTGGGACCCAGAGCTATTCCCAGTGGCCACTCCAAATCATACAGTCAGTGTGTGGTTCCCCAAGGCAGGACACAGCATCCTCCCCCATCCCACACACACCCAGAGCAGGAGCCAGAGAAGCTGCTCCTGGCTCCTGAGTGAGCATGTGGGGGTGGGGGGCAGGGAGCCACTTCCACAGCCTGGGCCTCTGGGGCCAGAAGATCAGGGAGAGAGCTCCCATCTCTCATATGCTTAGTGGGAGCCACCCCAGCCTTGGTAGGTGTACAAGCTGCCCCTGGCCTGACAAGGGTGGGCAGAGACCCTGAGATTCTCTAAGGCCACTGGGGACTATGCTGATGCCCTGCTCCCCGCCTAGGGCCTGCATTCCCTAGCCTTGATATGGCAGACCCCATGGGGTCTGAGGAGGCCCACCCAGACGCTACAGCCTCAGAGCCCCGCTGCAGCCCCACAGGGCAGGCATCCCCACTGGTCAGCAGGGCCAAGTGCCCCAAGCACATGCCCAAGGACTCCACAGCTACCTTTATTCATGTCAACTAGGGGAGGGACCACATGAGGCAACCCCTGGGCACAGGGACATGTGCAGTGGCCTCCTCCTTCCCTTGCCACGTTGGCAGAAACAGGTCTCAGGTGGGGGCCCAGCAGGACCTCAGCCCCAGCCTCCCAGAAGGCCCCTCCTCCCTCGGACGGACACCTGCCTGGGAAGGATGCTTCCTGTGGATCCCCAGAGGCCCCAGCTGGACACTGACAAGAGCCTCGCTCCAGCACTGAGACCCCCACCCAGAGCCCCGGGTTCCCAAGGTGGGAGACGGCTCCAGCCTGACAGCAGAACACTGGCTCTCTCCTCACCCCGCCGCCCTCACCCTTCCAGAAAAGACTTCAAGGGCAGTTCCTGAACCTTCTCCTCCCAGACCACTAAGCCCGGCTTCCTGCTCACCACAGGGAAATTCTTTCCTGGAGTCAGGTGTCACTACTCCTCTGGCTGTCCCCACTACTGAGCCAACAGGCCCAAAATAGCCCCAGCTGTCAGCGGGCATCCATCTCAGCCAAGCTGGGGGCAGGGCTAGACAGACCCCCAGGCCACCCTGGACTGAGATGGGGCACACGGCCCCAACCTCCCAGTCTGGTTGCTCCCTCCATGTGTGGGGGCCTGGCTCAGGTCACTGACGGGGCAGGAGCTGGGATCCAGGCCCACAACTAGGGAGCAGAGCAGACTAACTGGACCCTACCCCAGGCTCCTCTGTTGCCAGAGCCATGACCTTCAACCAAGCCACCCTGCTGGGGGGCTCATGGGATGACCCTTACCCCTGCCCACTCTGCCTTCTTACCTGTCTCAATCGGGGATGCAGAGCAGCACCCAGGCCGGGGGCTCAGACGGTGGGGCAGGGGCCACCAGGTCTCACCCCTTTCTCAGGGCCCAGGACCGACACGGATTCTGCCCAGCAGCCTGCACTCTGTCTGGCCCTCAGACTGGACAGGGACAGAGGACAGGCGGACGCTGTCAGCTGGAGAAGGCTGGGCCCGCCCCTACCCTGCCCCCACCACCAGCCAGGCAGCCCAGCCCAACTTCAAAATAGCCTGGTTGTCACTGCCCCGATTGAGTTTCACCCCAGGCCCTAGGTAGGCAAAGGGCAGAGGCTCAGAGTGGTTGGGGGAAGGAGGAGTGATGGTGTGGGTGGGGCAGGGGCCCCAGCTGGTTGGGACCCCTCCTCAGATCAGCACCTTGGAGTGCAGGCTGGGAAGGAGCCCAAGAGAGCAGGGACCACCCCCAGGAGGGACCCAGGACCACGCCCAGGGGACCAGGGACCATCCAGGGACAAATCACTGGCTGAGCTAAGACACTGGTCACACTGGATGACCCGTCTGTGCTCAGACCATGGTGCAGAGGGAGTGAGGGGGCGGCAGGACCTGGGCTGAGTGCCGGGCTGGGACACATGCCCTGATGCTAGGTCGGGGGCAGGGGTTACATAGGGGAACAGAGCCACTTCACTCCTACCACGGGATGTTCGCCCTGGGGTGAACAGCACCCCACGGTGGAGATCGGCCCACAGTCACCACTGCAGGGAATGCCCTGGGCTCGGAGGGTGCAAGGGCTGCCTCGGGGTCCTGCCCTGGTTCTGCAGGGAGGACCTCCTCTTTGTGACAAGGGCTCTGGGGGCAGGGGCTGGCCCCTTCCTAGGAGAGGCCCCAAGACTCCTACCAGGTGTCCCCTCTGACTCTAGGCCAAGCCCACTGCCTTCCTGGGCAGCCTGGTACACTGACCACTTGTCCTTGGGTCAGGGCCATGGAGACAGGGAGGAGGCAGCCATCCTAAGGCCACCAACATCATCTGCCCCTACCCACATCCTGCCTGCCCACCCCCAAGGGCAGACCCCCTGCACCCCATCTGACCCAAGGCCTCTCCTTGGTCCCAAGGTCTTGGTCATCTTGAGTTGCCATAACAAACACTGCAGACTGCGGGCTTAAACACCATTTATGGCTCACAGTTCTGGGGGCAAGAAGTCCTAATGAAGGTGCTGGCAAATTATTGTCAACTGAGGTTCCCTTCTTGGGTCACAGAGAACATATTGCTGTGTCCTAGTGTGGTGGAGAGAGAGTTTTGATCCCTCTTCTTCTTGTGAGGACACTGATCCCACCGTACAGGCCCATCTCAGGACCTTACCTAACCCTACTTCCTCCTAACATGTCATAGTGCGGGGAAGAGCTTCAACATGTAAATTTGAGGCTATGCATTTGATCCATAGTGCCCAGGAACAACGGAAAATCCCATAGGAGGGGTTACCCCCCACAGCATTGCCCTGGGGACCACAGCTGCTGCACATGTGTGCACACTTGCATGGCACACCTCTGGAGACACTACCATGGGGGAGGCCCAGGGTGGACGTCCATTGCCGGCCCAGAAAAAATGAGGCCTAGAGGAGGCACAATGCCTGTATTTTATCCTTTTTACATAGAACTGAGAGCTGAGAGCAGTGAGGGGAAACCCAGAGTGGCCCCAGGAGGCCGGCCCCACTTCGTCAGAAGTTCACAGATACACCCTACCCGCACCCTGCCTGCTATGTCCACTGGGCTCGGCAAGGTGTCTCCTCGAAGCATGTCCACTGCATAGAGCAGGGGGAAGTCCTGAAGACTCCTGAGGGGCTCTGCCCATGACAGCATGACAAGATTCCTGCAGGGAGGGTACCAGGACTGACTCGGGAGTGACTCAGGCAAAAGGCCTCATTGTTCTACCCTCACTAGCTCCCACAGCAGGAACACGGCTTACCAGCTGTCTGCTGGCTCAGATGCCTGGTGCATTGGAAAAACGCAGGTGATCATCACTATAGGTATTATTGTCACAAGGAGGTCCTGGTCCTACAGGCTCCTCCTCCATTCTCCACCTCCACTGTGTCCCCTACAGCTCCCCCTCCTCCTCCCGCATCCTCCTGTCCTGTGTCCCCTACAGCTCTCCCTCCTCCTCCCTCGTTCTCCTGTCCTGTGTCCCCTATAGCTCACCCTCCTTTTCTGTCCTCTTACTTGTCACTGTTACTGGGTTACTTATCCCCGTGAGGTCACAGGATAGGTCTCTGTCTTCAGTCCCAGGAGATGGGAGAACAAGCATCCCTTGACCACTGTGCCTTTAAGCCCTCCCCTACTCTTTTGTTTGTGGACGCATCCCATGTCACCAGCTACAACCAGTGGACCTCCTATGAATGCATCCCTGGGCATTCACTGAATGTTCATACTCTTTCTTTTCTGTTCCTGCAGGGGATCCTGTGCCTTGAGCCAATGTCGTGTCATCAACGATCCATGAACTGTTGTAGCCATGGAAACTATGATGTTAATCTTATTGGTCTTGGTAGTGCGATTGGACTCCTCTTGCCCACAAGGTCCTCTGCATCTTAAACAGTCTGTCTGACTCTCTGTCTGTCTGGGGAGACCCCTGCATGAGGGCCCTGGGTCCTGACTAGCTTCTCCACCCACAATGGCCCTCAGACCAACATTCCCATCATCAGGGAAGTGGACACAAAACCAAATGGTTCCCAGGGTGTCCCTCATGTCATTATACATGAATTCTTGTGAAGATGGAGTTGTACATTCTGGGGGAAGAGCATTTAATTCCCTTGTAATGTGCCAAAGGGAAGATGTTTGTAGTGCGTGACTCGCTTATGAAGCCAGTGCATGTCCCATATGGGAAACTTCCCAGGGCTTCACACAATGATTTCAGTAAGTCCCCAATCACAGGCTCCTCCTTCTACAGCAGCACAAACTGAGGCACAGGGTGATTGCCATGATGTGGTTAAGTTTACACACTGACAGGGCTTCACTGGGTTTTTCCTGAGTATAGATGACAACAGACCAGGACAGGGCAATGGGATGAGCCAGCATCCACACAGTCTGCATGGCATCCTGGAACAAAGAAGGGACATTAGTGTGTAAACAGGTTAAATTCAAATAAAGTCCAGATCTTAGTTTTGAAGAAAGTATGTAAGGGGTTAGAAATTCTGGGGAGGCATAAAGACAAATAGTTTGAAGTCAGCGCATATGAGCATCCAGCTTGTAGTTGACAGGGGAGTTTTTAATCACACTGTTGTTTTTGATGGAAAAACTTTAGAAAGAACCCAAATGCCCATCAATATTAAAATGAATAATTGCATCACTGGCCAGTGAGTGCTACACATCCATTTAAAAATGAACTGACTTGGCCTGGCTGGGTAGCTCACTTGGTTAGAGCATCATCCAGATACAACAAGATTGCAGGTTCAATCCCCAGTCAGGAAGCACACAAAAAGCAACCAATGAATGCATAAAAAAGTGGAACAACCATTCTCTCTATTCCCTTTCTCTCTCTCTCTCTTCAATAAGTAAAACTTTAGTTCTGATTGATCTAGCTCTGATCTATGGTTCTCTCACATATGGTTCTCTCCCTTCCCCTCTCTCTAAAATAAATGAATAATCTTTAGAGGACAACCATCACTTAGAACTGTCAGGTGTCAAGTGGAATCAAAGTCTGACAACTACGGAATTAAAGAAGTTACACCAAGACTGGTAGGAGGGGTGGAGACACAGAACAGGCTGGTTCCACATGCACATGTGTTGGATAAAAATTCAGGAGGGATATCTCAAGAGCAAGAAGTCCTAGCGCCACACCAGGACTCCCAGACCAGTGCCAGGAAGATAAGTCCCCATAAGTTCTGGCTGCAAAACCTAGCAGGGATTGAGTTGGCAGAAGAAACTGCTTCTGGAGTCCCAAGCAGTTCCTCTTAGAGAACCCATAAATGGACTTACTCAATCTCACTCCCTCTGAGCTCCAACACTACAGTAGCAGTTTGAAAGGCACCAATGGCATGCAGGGTGGAATTGAAGTGTTTTATATCAAGGTGAGAACTGGGAAGCAGCTTTCTCCCAGACAGGAAGGAGGGCAGAGGCCATTGTCCCTTTTCTGAATCCTCCCCCACAGAGCCACAGAGCTGGCAGGCTGGTGCAATATCTGAGACTCCATCAACCTGGCCAGCACAGTTTGCCCTGCCCTAGATATCCCCTGAGACTCCTTCCCATCTAACTTAAGGGGCCACCCAAACTGTTAACCATGACTTTTCCATATGAATGGATGGTCTGGCTTATGCTTCACAACTTCCTAAATCCTATCAAACAAGCAACATCTGGCCTCAGTGAGCTCCTAGTCCCCTGCACCTCTTGCTAAGTGGCCCCAGGCCCAGCACTAGCAGTAGCCAACCTAGATTCACAGCTTGGCTTCACCAGGGAATCTCCAAGCCCAGCACAAGTAGCAGCCATCTCAGATTGCTTTACAGCTCAGGCAGGGTGGCCCTGGGCAGAACACAGGTATGGGCTGACCATGGTCTGTACCACCCGGGAAACCCCAGGGCCAGCACAACCCATGGACAGGTGAGACCATGTAAAAGCACCACCCTGCTGGTCCTCTGTGGAGGGCAGAGGATGGTGGTCAGTGGTCATAGCCAGTCCTTGCAGCTGACTAGCCTCAGTAAATCCCTCCCATTGACCTCCCAACAGTAATCAAGGTTCAACTATAAGAGTAGGGTGTACTCAGCCTACATGAAGGGCATACCTTGAGTACCCAGCCTGGGTGATAGGGGAAGCTGTGACCCTGGACCCTACAGGACACCTACTACATCAGAACATGCTACCAAGACACAGAGTCAAAGCAGCTCCACCTAATGCATAGAAACAAACACAGGGAGGCTGCCAAAATGAGGAGAAAAAGAAACATGGCCCAAATGAAAGAACAGATCAAAACTCAAGAAAAAGAGCTAAACAAAATGGAGATAAGCAATCCATCAGATGTAGAGTTCAAAACACTGGTTATAAGGATGATCAAGGAACTTAGTGAGGACCTCAACAGCATAAAAAAGATCCAGTGGGAAACAAAGGAATCACTAATTGTAATAAAGAAAAATTTACAGAGAAACAACAGTAGATTGGATGAAGCTCAGAATCAAATCAATGATTTGGAACATAAGGAAGCAAACAACAACCCATTAGAAAAATTAAAAAAAAAGAGAGACTTATGGCCAAGATGGAGGAATAGGTGGACACACTGCACCTCCGCTCACAATCAAAGAGAAAAAAACAAGTTAAAAAGCAAAACAAACAATGAGAATGGACAGAGAATCAAACCGAGCGGAAGTCCGACATCCAAGAAGTTAGAGAGGACACTTTCATCCAGACCGGTAAGTGGGGCGGAGCTGGGCAGAGAGAGCGCGCAGCTAGATGGCAGTTTGCCCAGAGAGATTCACTGTGGGTGTGTCTGGCCAAAACGTGGCTGGCACACTCAGTGAAGCCCACAGCTGGTGCACCCGGAAAAGCCCCTGGGAACCAGCAGGGCCGAGACTGGTGGACCAGGCAGTCCCTCTTTCACCTGCAGATAGATCGGATGAAGGAGGTGGGGAGCAGAGCAGACCTCGTGGCCCACCATCTCAATCCACCATCGCGGGGTGGGGGGGAAGCCTCGGACCACCTGTTGAAAGCACCTGAGGGGGTTGAGGCGGCAGCCGGAGCAGCTCCCAGCCTCACAGGAGAGCTTATTGGGGTGGGGGTGAATGGGAGCCGGTGGTAAACGGAGCAAGCACCATTGCTCCCTCCCAGGCCCCACCCACAAAGGAAGTGTCACAACACAACAATGTAGGTTGCCCCTCACTGGAGAACACCTAAGGCTCTGCCCCTTAAAGTAACAGGCACACCAAGAAAAAAAAATGGCCCAAATGGAGGGCCAATTTACAGAACAGAACAGAACAGAACAGAACTCCAGAAAACTTACAACTAAGGGACGAGGAGATAGCCAACCTATCAGATGCACAGTTCAAAACACTGGTAATCAGGATGCTCACAAAATTGGAAGAAAGGTGGACACAAATAAATGAACAAATGAAGGATATGCTAAAGAAAATGAGGGGAAACTGCAGGGAACCAATAGGGAAGAGAAGGAAACTGGGACTCAAATCAGTGGTGTGGACCAGAAGGAAGAAACAAGAATTCAAAAAAATGAGGAGAGGCTTAGGAACCTCAGAGACATCTGTAAATGGCCCAACATCCGGATCATAAGGATGCCAGAAGGAGAAGAGGAAGACCAAGAAATTAAACATTTATTTGAACAAATAATGAAGGAGAATTTCCCCAATCTAGCAAAGGAAATAGGCTTCCAGGAAGTCCAGGAAGCTCAGAGAGTCCCAAAGAAGTGGGACCCAAAGGGGAACACACCAAGGCACATCATAATTACATTGCCCAAGATTAAAAATAAGGAGAGAATCTTAGAAGCAGCAAAAGAAAAGGAGACAGTTACCTACAAAGGAATTCCCATAAGACTGTCAGCTGATTTCTCAAAAGAGACCTTGCAGGCAAGAAGGGGCTGGAGAGAAGTATTCCAAGTCATGAAAGGCAAGGACCTACATCCAAGAATACTCTATCCAGCAAAACTTTCATTCACAATGGAAGGGCAGATAAAGTGCTTCTCAGATAAGGTCAAGTTCAAGGAGTTCATCATCACACAGCCTTTATTGTATGAAATGTTAAAGGGATTTATATAAGGTATGGAAGAATATCAACAGGGGAGTGGTAGGGGGAGAGGGGGGAAGGGGAAGAGAATAAGTAGCATAAATGGTAGGTAGAAAATGGATAGGGGGAAGTTAAGAATAGTATAGGAAATATAGAAGCCAAAGGACTTATGTGTATGACCCATGGACAAAAACTAAAGGGCGGGGAATGGGGGGATGTGGGGCAGAGGGGAATAAAGGGGGGAATATGGGACAACTATAATAGCATAATCAATAAAATATATTTAAGAAAAAAAGAAGAAGAAAAAAGAATACAAAAAAAATGAGGATAGTATAAGTAGCCTGTGGGACAACCTCAAGAGGTCTAAGATTTGTATCATAGAGGTGTCAGAAGGTGAAAAGAAAAAGCAAGTAATTGGAAATCTATCTGAAAAAATAGTGAAAGAAAACTTCCCTAATTTGGTGAAGTCCAGGAAGCACAGAGAGTCCCAAAGAAGATGAATGCAAAGAGGCCCACACCAAGGCATATCATTATTAAATTGCCAAAGGTTAAAGATAAAGAGAGAACCCTAAAAGCAGCAAGAGAAAAGCAGTAGGTATTTACAGAGACATTCCCATAGACTGTCAGCTGATTTCTCAAAAGAAACTTTGCAGGTTAGAAGGAACTGGCAAGAAATATTCAAAGTCAAAAAGCAGAGACCTACAGCCAAGCTTACTCTACCCATCAAAGCTATCATTTAGAATTGAAGGGCAGATAAAGAGCTTCCCAGACAAGAAAAAAACTAAAGTTCATCATCACCAAACCATTATACAAAATGTTAAAGGGACTTATTTAAGAAAAATAATATCAAAACTATGAACAATAAAATGGCAATAAATGCATATCTATCAACAATTGAATCTAAAAAACAAACTAAGCAAACAAGAAGAACAGAGATAGAATAATGGATACAGAGAGCATTTTGATGGTTGCCAAATGGGAGGGAGGCATGGGGGAATGGGTGAAGAGGTGAGGGGATTAAGAAGTACAAACAGGTAGTTACAGAACAGCCATGGGGATGTAAAGTACAGCACAGGAGATGGAGTAGCCAAAGAACGTATTACATGCATGACCCATGGACATGAAGAATGTTGTGGGGACTGCCTGAGGGAGTGGAGGGTGCTGGGTGGAGTGGGCAAAGGGTGAAAAATTGGGACAAGTATAATAGCATAATCAACAAAATATGGTTAAAATAAAAATCTTTAAAAATGTAAATAAATAAAAATTTAAAACATGAAATAAAAATGAGCTAAATTTATGTCCAGAGTTAACCACACATCAGTAAATAAAGCAATCAAATGAAAATGAAAGAACCCAAATGGGGGTCCAGTTTCCCCATCCCCTTTTGGTTCCTGTGTCCCCAGTGCCTCTCTACTGGGAAAGGCTAAACCCAGAGCCAGAGGCTGAGGGTGAGGGGAAGAGGGGCAGTGAGGGGGTGGGGCATGGAGGGGAAAAGAATGTGCCAGAACGACGAGGGCAGGAGGCCCTGCCTGACATGACAGCATGGGCAAGGCGGCAGGGCTGCGCAGGACCTTCATGGCCTGGCATGGCCTTCAAGGTACCCCACTCAGCAGTGAGAACCCCAGAAACAGCTCCAGCACATCCTCAGTATGGCAGGACTAGAAGGGGCCCCAGCCAGGCTGTGAGAGCCCAAGAGGAAGGGATGGACAGAAGGATGCCTGGGCTGACTACCGACTGTGGGTGTTCAGGCAGGAGGGGCTGCTAGCCTGGCTGACCTCACTGACCATGCAAAGAGGGACACAGGGAAGGGGAGCTGACTCTGGGCATGCTGGGCTTGACAGGCTTCTGGGAGGATTCCTGGGCCCCTGCAACGTGCAGAGAGGGGTCCCCACCAGGTCCCTGGCACAGAGAGAGCTGGTGCCGGGAGGGACAAGGCCAGGTCCCCAAGACAACACGTCCAGGGGAGGCAGACACAGAAGGGGGTATACCAGCACCCTGGTTGTGTGTCTGCATGACAGGCCATCTCCTTTTGGGTCTCAGTGTGTACCCCATGCTGGGTCAGGCACTGTCCTGGCCCCACCCTGCTCCCCATGGCGTGTGCCTGGGTACATCATTCCTAAGCAAGCAACGCCCATCTCCAGGCTGAGTCCTGGATCCCAGTAGAAGCCCCAGTCTATGGACCCCAATACCCAGGGCCAGTCATCCCTGAGCCCCACTGCAGGGTGGCTGCATAACCCTAGAGACATGACAAGTGCTGCTGAAAGGAGGCTGTTGCAAAATTGCACCATGTGCCAGAAGTGGTAAGGCCCAAACTTGGTTCAAGAAAATGCCACACAAGAGACTGCTCCTCTCAACAGCCATAAAAGGCTGTCTGGTTAATGGCTGTCCTTCCCAGGTGTTAGGAGAAAAAGCAGCAGAGGACAAATACAAACAAACCCTGCCACTACATCAGTCCCATCTGTGTGACTCAGAGCAGCTTGTGGTAAGGAAACCTTGCAGGTCACAGTGGGGAGACATCTGCCCAGGCCAGGGACAGCCTGCAGCCCACCACGCCCACAATCCAAGATCAGAGCCGCAGAGGACTGAGAGAAACAACCAGAAAACTCTTGGTGAACTACTAACTATGGTTATCATTAGAAGTGGGAGTATTCAATTAAAAAATGGGCAAAGGACCTAAATAGACACTTCTCCAAGGAGGACATACAGTTGACCAATAAACATATAAAAACATGCTCAACATCACTAGCCATCAGAGAGATGCAAATTAAAGCCACAATGAAATATCATCTCACACCTGTCAGAATGGCTATCATCAATAAATCAACAAAAAACAAGTGCTGGCAAGGATGTGGAGAAAGGGGAACACTTTTGCACTGTTGGTGGGAATGCAGATTGGTGCAGCCATTGTGGAAAGCAGTGTGGAGATACCTCAAAATATTAAAAATTAATCTTCCTTTTGACCCAGCGATCAAACTTCTGCAAATATATCCAGAACCCAGAACACAAATTCAAAAGAACATAAGCACCCCTATGTTCATTGCAGCATTATTTACAATCGCCAAGATGTGGAAGCAACCCAAGTGTTCAACAGTAGATGAGTGGATAAAACATCTGTGGGATGTTTACACACTGAAATACTTCTCAGTCGTAAAAAAGAAGGAAATTTTACCCTTTGCCACAGCATGGATGGACCTGGAGAACATTATGCTAATGAAATAAGCCAGTCAGAGAAAGACAAATACCATATGATTTTACTGTATGGGGAATCTAATGAACAAACTGAACTAACAAGGAAAATATAGACAGACTCATAGATGGAGAATAGATGACACCTAAGACTGGGGGAGGGATTGAGCCAAAAGGAAAAATGACTCATGGACATGGACAACAGTGTGGGGATTTCTGGGAGGGTTGCTTTATTTTGTGGCTGTACTCAATCATTTCTGTGAGCATCCTGATTACCAGTGTTTTGAACTCTGCATCTGATAGGTTGGCTATCTCCTTATTGCTTAGTTCTTTTTCTGGATTTTTCTGTTCTTTCATTTTGGGATATATTTGTCTCAGCATACCTGTTACATTGTAAGGAGTGGAGCCTTAGCTATTTCCCAGGGCGGAGCAACCCACTTTGTTGCATTTTGGCACTGTCTGTGGGGGAGGGGTCGGAGAGGGAACAATGCTGTTTGCTTGGCTCTCACCTCACTTTCAGTCACTTCCCCTGCTACCCATAAGCAAATTGCACCCTCTGGTGCTGATTCCCTGGGTTTGTGTACATTCTAAGACCCCGTGGGCTCCTCCAATGGACTCTCCTGTGAAACTGACAGTTTCTCTCACCACTGCAACCCCCACAGCTTTGTACAGCCAGAGGTTTTGAAATTTTCTTTTCCCAGTTCTGGAACACTTGGTTGCACAGTCTGTCTTACTCCCCAGTTGTTCCTCCTGGTTTATCTGCATGTGAATGGGGGACTGCATGGTCTGCCAACCACTGCCTTTCTGTGCATCCTCTCCACCTGGCTGCCTGTCTCCATCCCTCCTACCAGTCTGGATTAATGTTTCTTCTTTAACTCCTGGATTGTCAGATTTTCATAGAGTTCCATATTCTGGCAGTTCTGGTTGTTTTTTGTTTTTAAATTGGTTGTGCACATGCTTGCACGAAATGCTTGCACATTTTGGTTGTGCAAGGAACTGAAATGTATCTACCTACACCTCCATCTTGGCCAGAAGTTCTCTAATTCAGTTTTTAAAACGGAGCCATATTCACAGTTTTAATATGTGTTAAGTTGCACTGTAAAGCTGAGAAGTCTCGGTCACCTTTCATCCACCTGGTCTGCTCCTGTCTTTAGGTTACAGATACCACACTGCTTCATAAAGTTTGTTCAACAATAAATCAATGTGTGGAGGAACTGGTCTTTGATTCGAAGCCTCTCATTCTCCTAAAGGTAATTCAAAACTGAGTTATCCTTGCTCTTTCCATTTCAAAACCAAAGGGTGGAGACTTCCGCCAAGATGGAGGCATAGGTGGACACACTGCACCACCGCTCACAACCAGAGAGATAAGACAACAAGTTCAATAGCAAAATAAACAACCAGAATGGACAGAATCAAACTAAGGGGAAGTCCAACACCCAAGAAGTTGGAGAGGACGTTCATCCAGACTGGTAAGCAGGGCAGAGCCGGGTGGAGAAGTGGAGGGAGAGGCAGTTTGCCTGGAGAGACTCACGCCGGGCACACCTAGCCAAAGCGCGGCATGAGCAACTAGTGAAGCCCGCAGCCAGTGGCATAACTGGAGAGGACAGTGGAAACCAGCAGGGCCGAGACTGGTGGAAAAGGCAGTAAGGAACTAGGGAGCGGAGCAGACCGAGCAACTCACCAGTGCAACCCACCATCGTGGGTCAGGGGGGGAGCCTGGGACCATCTGTTGAGGGAGCCCAGGAAGTTGGGGCGCCGGAGTGGCTCCCAGCCTCATGGGAGAGCTTATTGGGGCGAGGGTGATTGAGAGCCAGCGGTGAACACAGCAGGCGCCATTGCTCCCTCCCAGGCCCCGCACGTCAAGAAAAAAAAAAGAAAATGGCCCAAATGAAAGATCAGAACAGGGGCCCAGAAAAGTTACAACTAATGGATGAGGACATAGCTAACCTATAAGATGCACAGTTCAAAACACTGGTAATCAAGATGCTCACAAAATTGGAAGAAAGGTGGACACAAATAAATGAACAAATGAAGGATACGCTAAAGATAATGAGGGAAGACATGCAGGGAACCAATAGGGAAGAGAAGGAAACTGGGACTCGAACCAACAGGGTGGACCAGAAGGAAGAAATAAGAACTCAAAAAAATGAGGAGGGGCTTAGGAACCTCTGAGACATTTGTAAACAACCCAACATCTGGATCATAGGGCTGCCAGAAGGACAAGAGGAACGCCAAGAAATTGAACTTATATTTGAACAGATAATGAATGAGAATTTCCCAAATCTGGCAAAGGAAATAGACTTCCAGGAAATCCAGGAAGCTCAGAGAGTCCCAAAGAAGCGGGATCCAAAGAGGAACACACCAAGGCACATCATAATTACATTACCCAAGATTAAAAATAAGGAGAGAATCTTACAAGCAGCAAGAGAAAAGGAGACAGTCACCTACAAAGGAATTCCCATAAGACTGTCAGCTGATTTCTCAAAGGAGACCTTCCAAGCAAGAAGGGGCTGGAGAGAAGTATTTCAAATCATGAAAAGCAAGGACCTACACCCAACAATACTCTATCCAGCAAAACTTTCATTTAGAATGGAAGGGCAGATAAAGTGCTTCTCAGATAAGGTCAAGTTCAAGGAGTTCATCATCACACAGCCTTTACTATATGAAATGTTTAAGGGATTTATATAAGGTATGGAGAGATATCAATAGGGGAGTGGGAGGGGGAGGGAGGAAGAAAAAAGTACAGAGAAAAAGTAGCATAAATGGTAGATAGAAAACAGACAGGGGGAGGTTAAGAATAGTATAGGAAATATAGAAGCCAAAGAACTTATGTGGATGACCCATGCACAAAAACTAAAGGGCGGGGAATTGGGGGGGGGGCAGAGAGGAGGGGAGTAAAGGGGGGAAAATGGAGCAATTGTAATAGCATAATCAATAAAATATATTTTAAAAAAACAAAGGGTGGAAGACCCTCATTTTCACCTATTTTGTGACTCTTTAAAAAAAAACACCTCATTTATTAAAAATTTAGGTCAGTTTACGCCAGAAATGAGGAATTGAAAGGAAATGCTATTCTCAAAGTGAATTGTGTAGAAGAATTGCACCACACAGTGCACGGGCTCACTCTGTCACTGCTGGGGTTGTGTTCAGCGACAGTGGCATCTCTATGCCCATTGGACAAACTGGACCACAGCATTCACACACTTAGGTCTGCATCTGGGTACCTCTGGCTGAGCTTTAGAAGAAAACTAGCCTTATCTTTGCAGAGGTTATTCTGCAAAGCTTTTATATGAAAGAAAAGACAGGGAATAGGTGTGGGACAGATGCCTGAGGGCAGAGGCTGGGGCCCCCAGTGCCCCAGGACACCCCCTCAAGAGTAGGTGCACCTGGCTCTCACCCAGCTTCTCTTGCACTGGCTGTGAACTCCCCTAGTAAAACCAGTTGTTTTCTGACTTAGCTGAAGGCTTCCACCTTTCAAAATCACCCTGATAGCTTCTGGATGTGGTCTTACAGGTTTATTCTAGTAGATCATAGTGTTTGATGAAAGTGTTGGCTTAATTTTTAAATCTTCCCTGAGGTAAACACTGAGAAAGCAAACTCGCAGGCTGTCTCCCTCTGAGGTGAGCCTGGGGGCTCTGAGCAAGAAGTAGGGTGCCTGCCCTTCAGTCACACCTTAGACATCGTCCCTCCCAGGAGGAGTCAGCCATGCCCTGTCCTGTTCAGATGGGAGGGTGTCTTTAAGTTGGGATAAGCGAGTTGGTGCTTTTCCTCATGGGCAGTCCAGGCGTGAGTCAGACTCAGACATCCTCTGTCCCAAAAAGAACACAGCGCAGACCTGCTGGGCTAAGGGTGGGGCTCATGCTAGAGGAAGTGTTGCTGGGTCACTTAGGGACCACACAGCACGACATTGGGAAGTAACTCAGCTATAGGCTGTGTCCCCTAAGTTCCCATGCTGAATGCTAATGTTCATTGGGATGGCCCTCAGAGGTTACCAGGCCATGAGGGTGAAGCCCCATGAGTGTGATTCATGTCCTTACAAGTGAGACCCCACAGTGCTCCCTCACTCTTTCTACCACGTGAGGACCCAGTGAGAAGATGCTCTCTGTGGACCCGGAAGGGGCCTTTACCAGACACCAATGCACCAGCACCTTAATCTGGGACTTCCAGCCTCCAGAAGTGTGAGAAGTGAATGTCATTGTCTAGAAGCCCCAGGCTGCACTACTCTATCACAGCTAGGACTCTGGCCACTGCTTATTGGCAGGGCCACACCCATGTGCCTGACGGTGTAATTTTTACAGCCTCATGACAAAGCATTTCATAAAAGGACTTTTTAAAATATTTATTTTTAGAGAGAGGGGAAGGAAGGGACAAAGAGGAGAGAAACCTCTATATGCACGCCCCAGCTGGGGACTTGGCCTGCAACCCAGGCATGTGCTATAGGGAACCGTTCCACGCATCATGGGAATTGTAGTTCAGCCTTCATGGCTCTGAGAGCAATTTGAGCACTCTGATCAAAAGCATGAGGATCAAGCCTGGCTTGATCCGCAGCCATGGCAAAATCATAGGACCCAAGCAGCACAGGGAGGGTGACAGGATTATTCATTTGTGCATTCTCGGCCGCTTGGTGGCTGGCTTGCTGAGAGTACTCTGAAAGCCAGACCGTGTACTGATCTGGGGTTAAGACTGTCCTGGCCAGAGCAATCCAGTCACAAGGGGCCATTTTATAGCTGCCCGTGATGGCCTGGAATAGTCCGTTAGTATAAGGGGAGTTAAGCCTGTTTTCCTTAATACTTCTCTTTAGATCATTATAAAAGGAAAAAGGGAGGGGTTCATGGATATTTCTTTGACTCTTTACCAAAATGGGGAAAGGCGAAACGGCATCTAAATCCCCAGCCTCCGCTGCCTGCCAAAGGCATTGTCACATAGCCCTACCAGGATATCTGTCTAAATTTTCCGGCTCTCTTGGTGGGTCATCCCTTGAGGGGGAACACTCCCAGAGTTGGAGTAAGGAGCGCTGGCTACGAGGCTTGTCCTCTGGTGGGGCTGTGGGCAGAACTTTCATAGCAGGTTCTTCCACTACATCATAAATGACTTCCTCCTCTGAACTAGACTCCTTATCTTCCTCTGTAACTAGTTCCGATCTCTTAGCTCATGAGAGCAGTCCTGACTAGCCCCAAAGTTATTAAGTTTTGAGCTCCGACAGAAACACCACTGTCCTGCAAAGATCTTAATTTTTTGCCCGTGTCTTCCCAAACCTCGATATCTAAGGTTCCCTTGTCAGGAAAAGCAGGGTAATATTCCTTTATAGTTCGTAAAGATGAATGAGACGCTGTTCTTTTACCTTATGACCTGCCCCCTGGAGAAACTGTTGTAATACCCACAGGTAAACTTCCTGCTCTTTGGACAAGCCAGAGCCCATTCTTGTTATTAAAAGGTTTTATTTAACTCTTGATTGTTGTCTTTTCAAATTCCGCCACCTGCGCTAAATCCTAACTAGTTAGCTAGAGTGTGATGGGTCGAAATGTGCTGTTGGTGGAACCATCAGGGAGAGGGTTATTGGGCCTCCCAAGTACCCTCACCCCGCTTATGGGTTTCTGGTCCTCCCCAGGCATTTAAGACTCCCGGGGGGCTCGAAGCACTAGGTGACCAACCTTTATTTTGCGCTTCCCAGGTGAGCCAGAAATTATATTAAGTGATTAAGGCCCCTACACATCACAGGAACTGGTCCCAGACACCCTCACTAGGTTCCGACTCATGTGGGAATACCCGATTTCTCAGGTTGAGGGGAGGAAGTGCCTTTTGTCTTTGGAGCTCAGTGAATGCCAAAAGCCCTCATACAAAACCTTAACACTAAATTCTCCTGAAAAGCAATCTTCGGAGTCCTGTCGAAACCGAACACTCATTCACTACCTGCTTTTCCTATGCAGGCAGACGGACAGAAAAGACAAAAACCAAAAGGGCTGCAAGAAGCGGCTTGACAAGTAATCCCGTCAAGTTTTTGTTTGTTTGTTTGTTTTTAAAGCTGATTAAATGAAAAGTCTTTTGCTCTCTCTCTCTCTCTGGCCTAGACCCAGTTGGAGGTTGTGCCACAGGGGATGGGCTTGTGAGTGTTTTTACAATGTGACTCTCATTGCGTGGACTTTTGCTTGCAGCTGGCGGGAAGCCTAGTGTTCTGTCCCAGTCCATGTACAGCTAATCCTGTCATAGGTGACTTCTAGCAGCAAGTGCCCTAGCGGTTTTTAACTGCTTGATCCGTGCCCGTGAGATTGCAGAGGATGCTGGAGAGAGGGAGCAAAGGTTTTTTATTTTTATTATTTTATTTTATTTATTTATTTATTTATTTTTGCTTACTAAGGAAAATGTAGTCTTAAAGAAGTTGTAAAGAAGTCGCAAAAGAGAATGTGTGACCCAGGAAGTAAACCTCTGTTTTCTCCGAAACCTTCTGTTTTCAAAACCCTATGGGCTTCCCAAAAAGCGTTTGGTACCCTCTGTCCTACCTGGACTGTTGCACGCATTCCGACCAAATTGGTGTATTGACCACAGCAAATGGCTCGTAGCCCTGTGTCCCTGTCCCAGGTGCCAGATGTCACAGCTCCTGTTCTGCAGAATCCATATGCTGTGGCCAATGTGTAAATAATGCACACGTGAATCCTGGGGAGAAAATGCAGGGACTATACAACCCTCCTCTGAATCAGAGAGAGGGCCCCAACCCCTGACTAAACAGGTTTTTATTGTCTTTCTGGGTACATTACATTAGAATTGTCTTCATTTACTATGCATAGGTTCACATTAGGTGATAGACAACAAAGGAGGGCACATCAAAGGAGGATTTTTGCAAATGTAAAGGCAAAAGGGGTTGGGCTCGACTTGAGGAGTTTGTCACCAGCTTCCAGGAAGCCACTTTGAAGATATGCAATCAGCGTTTATTTTTTTAATCCAGGGTAAGGGAGTTTCAGCAATAGCAAGCTAGGAAAAATGTAGGTCTGATTTACCCACGGGGGGAAAACCTGTCCACGCATGTGGGGCCTGCTTACTGACCCACGTTCCACTGAGGTTTTTAAACAGTGAAGGCTGAGCTACAATTCCGATGACGAATGGAACGGTTCCCTATATGGTACTAATATGTGGTGGGAGGGGCCCGGCACTGGGGCACCTATTATCAGGATTGCTTCTCCCAACCACACTAGTCCATGGCATTATAACTCTTGGAAAATGGGCTTGCCTTTTATTACTAGGAAGCATTTGTATATCAAAATTGGTTGTGAACCTGAAGGTGTTCTGGGATGTTTCTACCAGGTTGACCCCCCACAGAACAAGATTGGATCACAGTCTGTACCTCTCACCCCTACCTGTTTTTAGCAGCCCCAGGAACAGCCCAGGTCTTTTATAATGAATCTGCAAAGATTTATTCTCTGCATGTCCCTGCAGGTTCCATATATGCCAGCTGCCTTACCCATCTAAATATCACTCAGTTAAATCTCACTACGGTTTATATAGTTAGAAGAAAAATGCAAGTATGGGTGCCAGTTGACGAAACCAGAGAGTGGGAGGATCCCAATGGCATAGTAGCGCTTAACAATGCGCTGGCCTCTATACGAGTTCGACAGTTCATTGGCACCCTAATTGCATTTATTGTCTCTGCTATTGTTGTAGCAGCTACCGCTGCCACGACAACTGCTGTCCTCCTTTACTATGTTCAAACTGCTCACACTATGGATGTTCTCTTAACCAATACTACTTTAGAAATGATTCAACAGGCCCAAATTGATCAAGAGATCCTGACTCAACTTTCTGTGGTGGCATCAACCTTCAATTGGATTGGAGAACACCAGGACGTGCTCATGACCCACCAACAGCTGACCTGTGATCCTGGGTTCGTCAAGTTGTGTGTTACTCCCCTCCCGTGGAATTCCAGCCAATATTCCTGGAGCGATATTCAACATCGCCTAAGAGGAGGTTTTTTCTTCCAATTTAAAAGGACAAATTGATAATTTGCAGCTAGAATTACATCAGCAGCTGCAGGACATTCAGCGTCTGACTAAACAGGAGGTTTTCAAAAACCTCCATGACAATTTCGGCTGACTGAACTCCAAAAACCTGGTTTGATGGTCTTAATCTGAGAATATGGGTCTTTGGAGCCACCGGTTGCTTACTGATTATAGTAGTTCTCTGTGTACTTCACTGCATTTGTAATTTTCCCAAGGTTGTGTGAGAGATCAGCAAGTAGCAAGCTTTGTGGGATCTATAGCATTTCTAACAAAAATAAAAGAAGGGGGGGAAATATAGGGAACCATTCCACTCATTGTGGGAAATGTAGCTCAGCATTCCCTAAAAACCTCTGGAACATGGGTCGGCAAGCAGGCCCCACGTGCATGGACAGGTTTTCCCCATGGGTAAAACAGACCTACATTTTTCCTAGAGATAAGGCTTGCTATCCCTGAAACTCCCTTACCCTGGATTAAAAAAATGAACACTGATTGCATATCTTCAAAGTGGCTTCCTGGAAGCTGGTGATAAACCTCTCAAGTCCAACCCAACCCCTTTTGCCTTTACATTTGCAAAAATCCTCCTTTGATGTGCTCTCCTTTATTGTCTATCACCTAATGTGAACCTATGCATAGTAAATGAAGACCATTCTAATGTCATGTACCCAGAAAGACAATAAAAACCTGTTTAGTCAGGGGTCGAGGCACTCTCTCTGATTCAGAGGGGGATCATGTAGTCTCCGCGTTTTCTCCCCAGGATTCACATGTGCATTATTTACAAATCAACCACAGCATACAGATTCTGCAGGACAGGATCCGTGACTATGGGCTTCGACTGGGAATTAAACCAGCAACAGGCCGGCACTCAAGCCATTGAACCACAATAGCCAGGGCTGGACTTTTTAAAAGATTAAACAGCCCTAACTGGTGTATCTCAGTGGGTTGGGTGTCATCCCACAAACCTAAAGATCCCCAGTTCAATTCCTGATCTAGGCACATGCCTGGGTTGTGGGTCCCTGGTTGGGATGTGTGTGAGAGGCAATTGATCAATCTTTCCCTCCTGTCTTTTCCCTCCTTTCCCCTCTCTAAAATAAACACATAAAATATTTTTAAAAGATTAAACAACCTTAACTCCACAGATTTGGATGCAATTGTTGAATCTTACAGAAAACAGTCACACAGAACCATGACCTGTCAGGACTCAGGGTTGGGCTCTAGGCAGCTAGGCCACTGAAGCAACTCAGGGCTTGTGACAGAAAAAGAGATACGTGTTTGGTGTCTGCCTCCAGTTCCTGGTGCAGGGCTCCTAAACCCCTTGCAATTTCCTGGGTGATAATGAGCATCTTTTGTTCTAACAAAGGTCACTGGGTGGGCTCCTGGATGTGGCTCATCACCAGAAAGATCCCCCAGTATTGGCATCCTGGAACTTTCAACCCACCCCCAGCCTCTGAGGGGAGAGGGGGCTAGAAATGTTAGTGACTGATCATGACTATGTGAGAAATTCTCAAAAAAAATATCCCAATAATAGGAGGTCTGGGGCTTCTGGGCAGGTGAATGCATCTATTGTATGTGCCAGGAGGGTGATACACCCCAACTCCATGGGGACAGAAGGTCCTTCACTCCAGACCCTCCCAGACTCACCCCAGGTGCCTCTTCCTCTGGCTGTTCACCTTCATCCTGTATCACATTCTCTATCACATAATAAACCAGTAAACACATTTCTCTGAGTTCTGTGAGTTGTTCTAGCAAGCGATGAAACTGGAGGAAGGGGTTGTGGGAACCTGATTTGTAGCCAGTCAGTCAGAACTGTGGGTGATACCAGTCAAGATGGAGGTGTAGGCAGATATGCTTCACCTCTTTGCACAACCATAAGTATCACAACTAACTCAAAACAAAAAATACCCATAACTGCCAGAAAATCAAACTGTATGCAAGTCCAACAACCAAGGGTTTAAAGAAGCCACATTCATCCAGATGGGTAAGGGGGTAGAGGCGAGGATCTGGGGCATGGTATGATAGTGGCAAGGCAGAGGTGGCCAGCAGAATGGGTGGTCCCACATCCACTTGTGGTAGATAAGGATCAGGAGGGGTGCCTAGGGAGCCAGAGATCCCAGCCTGAGGCCAGGCCATGCAGCCCAGGGTTCCTGAGCCAGGAAAATAAATCCCCATGACTTCTGGCTGT
>PVJI01020249.1:0-29387 GCA_004026765.1 Micronycteris hirsuta | reverse complement strand
GCAGTAGACATTAGATTTGAAGTCTTTCCCTCTTTGGTAACTATGTTAAGAGAAAATGGAGATAATTCCCAGTAGAAGTAATGATCATGCCTGATCTACAATAATAAGCTAGAATAAGAGATCCCTTTCCACTCATCAGCTCTGCAAGCAAATAATTCTGCAGTATTTACTGTAACTGTGAAAATCCCTGCAACGTGACGTAAGTAGGTGAGCTACTGACGTTACCTAAACTACTAATAATTGTGATGAAAACTTGTTTCTCTTTCCCTCATGAGAGGAGTTCACATTGTAAAGAAAGGCCCAGAGTGGGGTGAAAGAGAAAGCAACAAGAGAACAGCCTGACCTGTAGCCAATGCTCTTTTGTTTTTATTTCATTTTATATTTAATTGTGGTGAAAGACACATAAAATTTACCACCTTACCATTTTTAAATGTATAGTTTAGCGGTATTAAGTACACTTACACTGTTGTGCAACGAATGTCTAGAATTATTTTCATCTTGAAAAACTGGAACTCATACACATTAAACAAAAACTGGAACACCATCCCCAGCGACTCCTTGCTGCTCTGTTTTCAAATTGATGTTATAGCTTAGTATTATAACTCAGTGAGTACGAGACAGATTTATGCTTTTTATTTTTCAATGCAGTAAGATAACTATAGGTGCAGTGGAAGCCTTTTTTTTTTGCTACTGTTTGAATATTTATAAAAAATAAGGTGACTTTATTTAAGTCCAAGCAGTGCATTTTTTGTCTCTATATTATCTATATTTAGGATCACATGGCCATATTTGAAAGACCAGTGGGCCAAGAATTACCATAATTTAGATTCCATGACATTATGTCCATTTAAAAATATGATATAAAGGGGATATACTAAAACATAGTAAAAACATAAAGCAGGTATGCATTATTCATCACCACCAAATTGCTGAATGATATTCTTCTTGAAGATGAGGATTATTAATCAATGCCAGAATACACTGGCTCTTTTGAAATCTTCACTTGCCTTTCAATGGAGTATATTTTCAATAATATCTCACAATTTATTAAAAATTCATTAATGTTAAGATGTTTTTTGAAATTTTATGCCTTGAAATGTATTCTTAAAGTAAATGAGGCCACAGAAGATCCATTTGAAGGAAGTGATAGAGCATGGGGAGCGTGGTTGAGTGTGGTGCATCCAGACCCAGATGAATCTGGCTTTGCACACAAGGTCTGCCATATTGTGGCTGTGGGCTATATCTTTTGTATTCTATTCCTCTTCTTCTTCTATAAAATGGGAGGAAAAACAATTAGTGAAATAATGCATGGTATATAGGAAACACTTCAAAAAAGTTACTGATTAGTAGTATCATAAAAGTAAGCAAATCAGCCAACACACGCACACACACTGTTCATTATTTACCATTGGTACTAAGATCCCCATGTACTTCTTTAGCGTAAGGACTTGTAACATTCTTGTTCTTACATTGAAGTTAGAAAATACTGAGCAGGTGAAGTAAGAGACCGTCTGAAGCATGTGATTTCAGAGTTCCTGGAAGACCCTTCCTCACACGCTGAGGGCTGATGTTCCAAATACCATCAGTTTCATCTTATTCCATTTTATTTCATTGGAATGTTTAAATTAAAGTTAAAACAACTCCTTCCCAATTCTTTCTCTTCCTCTATTTCCCCACTCCTTCACCCTCTCTCTTCTTCAATCTGGGTGGTCTTGGTGGGCTTCCCAAAGACCCTGTTGATGGTATAAAGCTGGGACGAGCTGCCCAGAGTCCGGCTTCATAGAGCCATCCTGCAAAGTCAGCACTGCATTCTGTCAATTATTATTCAGTCTAAAGTTAAGATTAAAATATTTCCAGAGGAATATATTTTAAGCTCCAGGTGATAACAATATGTTTTTATTTTATTCACTTTACGTGTTTTTATTGGTTTTTGCAATTAACATGTACCGTTTTCATAATCAGAAAAATAAATGTTTAAGGAAAATAAATAAACGCCAAACTGATAACATAATTTAGAGAATGCCAAGCCAGGGCAGGAATCAATCATTTGTTCCCTTTCCGTGGCTTCCACCACAATTTCTAAGGTCTTGGGTGTGTGGAAAGTGTTGACCTGGGCATCTGGGCTGTGTATATTATTGTTCCTGTCTTTCATCATGACATTGCTGACAGTTTTCCTCGGATATAAGAAAAGTCTATGAAGTATATTGATACATAACATATGTATGTTTTTCTTTCCTGGAGTATGCACAGGCTATAAATTAGATTGTAAATCTAAAAATTATTTGCTATCTTTATCTGCTATTTGATATTTCCTCATACTTTTTCTTCTCTCTGCGTATGAAAATTCTAGTATGTTATATGCTTTAGCTTTTATCACATCTTCTTTGGGAGCCTTCAGTATGTCAAACCTATTTCTCATGTTCATATGGAAATATATTTCAATAAAATGGCACATCAATTTTCATGATGAATAAGCATAAACATAAAGAAAATTTTCTGAGAGTAACACGCAAAAAATAAAACTTACAAATATATATTTAGAAACAACTTAAAGTAGTCATTTCTCCAGTACATAGACCCATGTTTCTTCCTCAGAAGTTCTATAAATTCACATTTATTCACTTGAAGAAATTGTGACTGGACAGTTATGATTTTTCCTAGGGAGAAAAATATTACATACATCAGTTCTTCCAAATGCCTGCATTATATCAGAGTCTTTAACATATTTTTTGACTCAGTCTGATCATATGTCTCAAAAAACACATCAGCTATGACACAGATTCAATACTTAAATCCATGCTCCCACACTGCTTTGAATAGGCTTTTTCTTTGTGAAGAACATTAGTTTTTATTACCTTATCATCAAAGATGATGAGGATACTATTATGTGTGGGCCATCATATCACACAGGCTTAGAAAAAAAGCAGCATATTTTTCAGACTCAAAATAATGCTTTTCAATAAAAATAACATCATTATGACAACTTGAATAAGAAATTGACATAACATTATTCCAGTACTGAAAACTGTCAACCCAGAATCCTATATCCAGTGAAAACATCCTACATTAATGAAGGGGAGATCAAGACATTCTCTATTGAAGAAAGACTAATATAATTTGTTGTGAGCAGACCTACTCTAATGGAGTGGCTAAAGGGAATTTGCTAAATATAAAGAAATGATACAGAAAGAATCTTTAAATATTAGGAAGCAAGAAAGAACAACAGAAAAAGTAAAAATATGTGTAAAGTTTAGGACACTTTTCTTAAGTTTTCTAAATTATATTTGAAAATTTGAAGGAAATATTGTAACACCATCTGATGTGATTGTAAATGTGTATAGAGCAAATTTTAATATATATATATTATAAATGAGGGAGGGTAAATGAATATAAAAGGAGATAAGGTTTCTATATTTCACTTCAACTGATAAAGTGTTAACAATAATTGACTATGATGAGTCATACATAAACAATGTAATGACGCACTAATAGTATGTATGATTCCATTTATACAATATTCTTGAAATGACAAAATTATAGAGATGTAGAATAAATTCGTGGTTGATAGGCATGAGGGAGAGTAGGAGGGAGGAGCGGGTGCGACTATAAAAGGGTATCAGGAGGGAGATTTTTGTGGTGATGAATAATTCTGTATCTTGATTGCAGTAGTAGTAAAACAAATCTACCCTTGATAAAATGGCACGGAACTATACCCATTCATGGCACCAATGTGAATTTCTGGGTTTTGATACTGTATTGCTCGTACGTAAGACGTAACCTTTGGGGGAAACTTGGTGAGCTGGTGCACAGGATCTCTTTCTACTATCTTTGCACCTTCCTGTGAATCTATAATTGGTTCAGTATAGCAAGTTTAAACAAAAACTTGCATCATCTATTAACATGGTAATAAATCACAAGCTTTTGCAATTATGCTTAGAGTGAAGAGACTATCTACGTTCTTTCCCTCTGAAGTTTAGGAAGTCTTAAAGCTCAATAAGGCAGAGTTATTTGAGGAGGGATATTGCCATGTAGAATTAGATTAGACTGTGAACTAAGTCACTTTGTCTTGCTTTAAAGAAAATAATGCACTTTTTTTAATAAACATGATGCTGGGTGGCAGGGTCAAAGTCAAATAAAATATAATCCCCAGCCCTTGCAGATCTGAAGACTAGTACAGAAATACAGGCATATAAGCAAAGTAGGGCCCTAAAATGTTCTAGGGTATAAAAATTCAGAACTGTAGCCCTATCAAGGCCACCTAGGGATCTCAGAGAATGCTTCCTGAAGAAGAGAAGCCTCCAGCTAAAATTTGAAGGATGAATAGTTCTCTAGGTAGAATGAGCTGGGGACTCGTAGTAAAGATTATTTGTCTTTGTAAATCTAAAACCTAGAACCAATGTCTGCTGTTCAAGAGATACTCCATCAGTGTGTGAAACTTTGAGAATCAGGACTCTATGGGAGACAAGGAAAGGGACTTCTAATGTTCAAGGTACAAAAAATGAAAAAAAAATTACCATTTTCATGAGAAGGGCTCAGTCAGTTTCCATGAAAATTTATAGATCCTACTGATGGAAATAAGCCAAACTTAAGATATTCTATCTTTTCATTCACACACAAACATGAAGACAACCCGAAGATGACTGTATCTTAGGTATTCTCCTGGTGCCCTCAGCCAACACATTGACATGGAAGTCTAGAATGACCATAATTTCTTTTTGAAAGTATAATCAATTTGTGCGTGGATTGAGTAAGTGCATTATTTTTTAATGCTATTCAAACTTTATAAATCAAGATTTCGAGGCATATCCAATGTATAACTTTTGCATTGCAGACTTCAACTGGGAAGGTTATTTGACTATAATGAAATATTACATTGTAAAATGTTTAACATAAATATTATTGTGTAACATAAACAAATAAAATTTGCTAAACTTAAATTTTTCATTGTCTTGTATTATTAAAACAATTTTCTACTCTTTTTGCTTTTAAATGGCATTCCTGTTATGCCCAAATCTAATTCCATTATGTGGAAGCTCCCCTCTGATTCTCTGTAGATTCAGTTTGCTCCTCTTTTTGGTCACATAGACAAACTCAACAGTGGAGGAAAGAAGGAAAGTAAGTGATATCTATGGCTGACCCAGAAGAAAATATATTCCTCTCTTATGATATGAATTTGTTAGGAAAATATACTTTTTGCTGGTGTTGGCAGAGGTTGGTGCATCCTAAATATCATTCACTTTTATATTTGCCATGAGCCTTGGGACTTCCAGTCAGTTGTTATGTGGACACACCAATGTATTGAGCTGAATTTATGCTCTTTTTCCTCAGAATAGACTATGAAGTGTTTAATTTTCTATTTATCTAGTTATTATCAATATAATTCATTTAGATGAACAATTCAGATAATTTACATTACAAACTACAAAAGAAGTGACTTCTGAAATTTTCACTTTTCTGAGTTACCTATGTGAAATGAGAAATATAAGAGCAACATAGTCAATGTTCATCACTAGAAATGACATAAATGCACATAAACACATGTATGCATAACAAATGTGCTAGGTATATATATATGTGTGTGTGCATGTATATAAAATAAATACACGTGCATAGATTATAAATAGGCACCTTTCTTATGTGTGCTACTAAGCACTCCTTCATGCCAGGCACTCTGTTCAAACTTGTGTTTATGTTCTCATTTCATCCTCATAGGAACCTGATAGAATATATAATATTAGTATCACCATTTTATAGAAAAGACAACCGAAGATCAGAAAAGTTAAGTGATTTGCCCATGTTCCCCAGCTACTAAGGAGTAAAGCTAGAATGTTTTTTTAAAAAGCTGGCCTGACTTTACAGCCCCTATACTCACACTAAGTACCCCACACAACCCGCTGAAGCTATCCGAGCATAGCAACACGCATGGGAGCACATATTTCTTAAACTTGTTTACCTTATTTTTCATTATTGAGAATTCTTTTTAAAAACCACTTCATAGCAATTGTTCCGAATGGAAAAAAGTGACATTTTCAAGGAATAGAAATTAAGCAATCCATATGGCCATGTTTCCACTTGAATTGACATTTTTTGGCTCTGTGCTGGACCATGCATCAGAACTGGGCAGGCTGTAGCACGTGTCTCAGAGACACTTGATGATTGTTTTAGCAGGACACCAGTACTTGAGCAGAATTAAAACAGGCACTTGTGCAAATGAGTCCTGGCTCCTCCTGCCTGAACAGCTGACAGGAGACAGACTTTATGTGTTCTAGTGTGAGAGAACTTCAGGGCATGGCATGGTCTTTTTAGTCACATGTTTACATATAAGCTGCTTCACAGAATGACAGAACTGGAAGGTATCAAAGAGAATGTCTCATCTAACTTCCACATTTTGCAGTCAGGTTTAGAGAATAAAATGATTGGCTCAAAGACACATAGCTAATCAAAGGCAGAGTTAGCGTGGGAACTAAGGCCTTCTGACTCAAATACAGTGATTTCAGCTCCCTAACATCAGCTGAGAAGAATTCTTTTCATTGCAAGTGTGAAATGTCTAATTCAAAGTGGTTGGAGTTTAAAGGAGGTATTGTTGGTTCATGTTACAGAAACAGCCACAAGACTCCATTCTTGGGCAAGAGAGCCATTATAGCTGTAACTTCAGTATCTTCTTAAGTTCAAGTGCAGAGGCAATGATCATTTTTATTTTTCCAAACCATTTCAAACTAAAATGTTGGGCCCAACTTTAACTGGCTATAACTGGATTTGTCCCTATTCTTGAAAAATTACCAAATCCAGGACAATGGACTTTACCAATTGATTGAGGTGGGGTCTAGGTCACATGTCCATCCCCAGAACCCTTTTAAAACCACACGACTGAGAGTGGAGCTTGGGCATTTGGGATATTTCCAACAGAAGTGTAAATGATTGGAGAATGCCAAAACAATAGATGTCTATTACGTGAATGTAAATAACACCATTATAAAGTATGGAAGTGGCTAGTGATCTTTAAAGAGGTGAATATATATCATTGAATGAAAACATATCAAGATTTGTGCCACAAACATTCTTCAGGTTAGTTACATTTCAGTAAATTATAAATCAGTTCAAACAAAGAAAGGGTAGAAAAATATTTTAACAACACTGACTAAAAAGCCAGTGCATAAGGGGACTAAATAGTAAAGGAAAAGATATACAATAAAGATAAAAATATAAAACATAAAAATAAAAAGCCAGTTCATTGCAAATTACTGGGGAGAAGAGCAGACAGGGAAGATGTTATCTCGCCAGCAGGAAGTGGAAATGGTGATAACATGAAATCAGTATGTGTCTGTCTTACCGTGCACAGGTTCTTCTGAATATTTACCACATTCCCACTATTCTCCACATTCAACACTCTGCATCTTTTTACCTAAGAATATTCCTTTTCATTTTTCTATAATTCCATAAGTTAATATATTATAAAAATTTATTTGTTATTTCTAGGGTTTACTGAATGTGTTCCCTGCTAGACTGTAAGCCCCCAAAAGGCAGAGATCTTTGTCCTTTTTGCTGGTACATCTCAATGTCTACAGGAGTGCCCAGCATATAATAGGTGTGCAATAAATACTTACTCAATTCTATAGTCTAATATGGTGGCCATTAACCAAATGTAACTATTTACATTTTAATTTAAATTCAATAATATTAATTTTAAAGTCAGTAAATCAGTCACAGTTGCCACATTTTAAGTGTTCAATATCTGTGCTCGAAGCTACCTTACTAAATGGTGCAAATATGCATGATGTCTAAAATTTTAGAAAGTTCTATTGGACATTAATGAATGAACGAATATTCAGAGTAATGAAAACCAATAGATGCCATAATAAGAATTGTCAGGCTAATGATATTAACATTTAAAGTAGAGAGCTATACCAAATCCTGAAAGACTTTTGTAGAAAGTCAGAAACGATTAATAACCTCAAGTTTAGAGAAGTTTTGAATAAAATATAAATCTGAATTTGATTCTAGATAAATTATATAAAAGCAGAGAAACTAAACTGATCTGGAAATAGAAATTGGTATGTCTTAGGTCTTTAAATAAAATACTCAGAATTTTTATTTTAAAATAACATAATAAAATATAATTTTGGCATTCTTTTTTAAAATGAAAAACCTTTCCCAGCCTATTCCCTTTATTAAATCACTTTATTAAAAATAATAAGAAGCATACACAATCTCCATTTTCAATAAAACTATTTGGGATTTGTAACCCTGACCTACAGCGTAGGAAAATGGAGAGCTGACAGAGGAATGGGATATGACGCATCAGCTTTTTAGTGCCTCAGTTTTAGTCCTAAGTAGACAGCCAACAAGGATCACCAGGCATTTGTGGATCTCTGGCCATGGATGAAAGAAGCCAAAACAACCTGAAGAAAAAAAAGAATGTGGGAAACAAGAGACAACATAAGGGCCAGAAAAAAATCTTTCAAGAAAGGAGACGACACATTCATAAAACAAAAACATGGTTTATAAAAACAAGAAAAGAAGGAAGGAAACTCTTTGAAATTAAAAATATGATGAAAGACTTTTCAAAAAAATAAGGAGAAAATAGCCCAAAAGAAGGGATGTACAGAAGAAAGGGGGTAGAATCAATCCAAGAGTTACAAAATCAAAGTTATAAGAATTCCATAAAGAGAAAGATAGAAGAAAATCAATTACCAAAAAAATAATAAAAATAAAATTTCCAGAGCCAAATGCTCCATTAATGAAGAGGAAAATAAAAGAAAATGTAAACACTGTATACCCACTACATGACAAAACAGTAATAATCAATAAGTAGTATTTATATAGTCATATAATAGATTTTAAAATGTTATCTAACTACGTTGAGCAATAGATGAAAGGAAGGGGTGAAAAGAGCTAAAAATTTTTATCTACTATAAGAGCAAAATCAATAGGAAACCTAAAACTGGTAATTGAAGAAATAGAACTATGTGTATATTACTTGGAAATGTGGTGTATTTTTAAAAAATCTATGTTTCCCTCTAGGAGTTTTATGCTTTCAGGTCTTACATTTAAGTTATTAATCCATCTTGACTTTATTTTAGAAAGGACAACCTACTGATTAAGAGGTTTCATAGTGATATATCCAATAAAGGGTTAATATCTAAAATATATAAAGAATTCATACATACTAACACAAAAAAATCTGATAAAAAATTAGCAGATCTGAATAGATTCTTCTCCAAAGAGGACATACAGATGGCCAATAGACATATGAAAAGATGCTCAATGTCAGTAACCATCAGAGAAATGCAAATTAAAACCACAATAAGATATCACTTCACACCTTTCACAATGGCTCTCATCGATAAATCAACAAACAACAAGTGCTGGCGAGGCTGTGGAGAAAAGGGAACCCTGTGCACTTCTGACGGGAAGGTAAATTGGTGCAGCCACTATAGACAACAGTATGGAGGTTCCTAAAAAAGTAAAAATTAGAACTACCATATGACGGTACTTATTTGAAGAAATCTAAAACAATAATCAGAAAAGATGTGTGCATTCTCATGTTCATTGCAGCATTATTTCCAATAGCCAAGATATGGAAGCAACCTAAGTGTCTAGCAACAGACAAATGAATAAGGAAGAACAGATATATAATGGAATGTTACTTGGCCACAAAAAAAGAATAAATTTGACATTGCAACAACATGGATGGACCTAGAGGGTACTATGCTAAATGACATAAGTCGTACAAAGAAAGACAAAAATCACATGATTTCATTTATACATGGAATCTAAAAACCAAAATAAATGAACAAACAAAATAGAAACTCATAGACACAGAAAGAGAAGAGATGGTCGCCAGGTGGGAGGGAGTTTGGGGGAGTGCGTGGAAAAGGTGAAAGGGATTAAAAAGTACAACTTTCACTTATAAAAATAGTCATGGGGATGTAAAGTACAGCATAGGGAATACGGTCAGTAGCATTGTGATAACCGCGTGCGCTGTCAGATGGGTACTAGACTTACCATGGGACTGCTTTCTAAGTTCTATAAACATCTAATCATTATGTTGTACATCTGAAACTAACACAATATTATTGTCAACTATAATTTAAAATAAATTTTTAAAAATTAAAATTTTAATTAAAAAACGAACATCTAAAATAATGGGAAAGTGAAAGACTTGTTTTATTCTTTCTAGTGTAATGTTTTTATTAGTTTTTTATTTGAGGTTTTAACTTGCCTTTTAAAACTATCTGCATTTAGTGATTAGAAAAAATTAAGAACTAAAAATACTTTTTTTTTTGCTTTTTAGCTCATTTTAAAGAAAATATAATTATTATTTGCTTAAGCCTTGACATTTAACCACAGAAAATCTCAGCTTTGCACTTTAATTATTATTAGGGTGGTAGGTCCATCTAACTAGTTTTTAAAATTATTATTTAAATGTTTTTTTCTAGGGATTTACAAAAATTATAAGACACAGAATAGCAGAAGGTAAGTTATATGTAGTGCTGGATTATGTATTGTATAAGAATCTCTTCTATTACTCTTCTGCAATTTTTGCAAATAGTTTTCTGTTGTGCAATAGCTAAAAAACTACTGTAACTTCCTACTCCAATCAAAATAATTTTTATATTAAAATACTATTCATGCTTATTGATTTGGAGAAGATTCTTTCTCTATATGAAGCTCATAACATAATTTATTTTTTATTGTATTTTTTCTATTACCATTTATCCCCCTTATTCCCTCTTCCACCTCCACCCACCCTTCTCTCCCCTGCAATTTCTTTCTCCACTAGTTAGTGTTAAACCTAAGTGTTGCACTTTTTTCAGGCCTTATTAGAGTCTGTTCCATAGTCCAGTGGAACTATTCAATCATGCATACCTACATGAATATATATACTATAGATTCATTTGATAGATACTTATCAAGAGCTCATTGAAATTGCAATCACTCATTTGTAGTTCTTTTGAGGATCTCACACGAATTTAACTCCATACGAATAGGGTTTTTGTTCAGGTATTTAACTCCATCTCCCTAGCATTCAGACCAGTATCTGGTATGTGAGAGATGCTCAATAAATATTCATGTCTGTTGAGTGACTCATAAAGGAAATAGTACTTAGTCTTTCAGAGTCAGATGGTCTTAGATTAAACTCTGGGCTTTTAAACTCAGTATATCTGTTATCTTGTCAAATTTCTTAAATCCTCTGTACATACTTTTCTTGATTCATAAAATGGAAATATGATACATAGCTGTTGTAATAATTAAATATAAAAAAGTGTAAAGTGCCTAACATATTGGCTGGCACAAAGTGAATTCTCACTGTATGATATCGCTAACTATTAAGGCTTTGTAGAAAAAATATAATTTATTGATAACTGTAAGAAAAGTGACATTTACTAGAGCAATTATTTGTGCCAGTAAATTCAGAAATACAATTTTTTTAGAGTTTTCTGCTTGGGTAAGTATCTGAAATAAAATTTCCTACTTTTCATATCTATTTTCATGTTCTTTGTAGAGGAGTATTTGACTAAATTAACATTGGTGATATTTTAAATGGCAAATTTTATAAATGCAAGATGTGTCTTTGATGATCACAAATCGCTCAAATATATCTTGTTAAACCTTAACGGTATCAACCAGGTGATTTGTGCATAAAAACCAGTCTCAGAACAGCTGGAAAATGCTTCCTCCCCACACCTTCCCAAGATTTTAGGCAGCTCTTGGTATGAAGTATCTGGCCTGTGTCCAATTGTTTGCTTTGGTAGATGTCCTCTCATCTCTGCAAAATTAAACTGAACCCTTAAGGCATTTGCTATAGTGTAGATATGACCCTCCTAAGATAGCATTTGAATAATTCATATGTGGTGAGCGCTAAAAAAATAAGAAAAACACTGGGCAAAAATCCTGTTTATCTTTATGTCAAAAGACTCAAGACTCCTCATGCTTTCACTGTTTCAATAGAGACATTTGGTTGGGAGACACACAGAAAAAAGTAGTATCATTGAGTAAAGCTAGTTGTAAACTAAAAGAATTCTTCATGATATTCTACGTGGCCACAATTCTTTTCTCACTTGAGCTCATAACAATGATAACACCTTACAAACCATGAAGAAGATGTTTGTAAAGTCTAAAGACATTTACGAGGAAATCACTACATGGCTGACTATGGATTATAAATGTTTACATATGGCTAGGTTCATATGATATTAATGAAAGATACCATCAGTTGAAATGGTCAAAATAGTAAAAGCAATAATAGTTTGTGACTTTTTTTTGTTTGGCCAGATCTTTCGAGTATGAAGGGGTTTAAAAAGGGGGGAGGGAGACTACAGCAATATAGAAATCATACATAACCTAATCTAGGAGCATAGTTTGAAAAATAGAAGAAAAATTTCCATGTAGTTTTACTATAAGAAAACACAATGTTCATATGAATATAATAACACAAGTAATCATACAACCATAGAATGAGATGAGATTACAGTGGAAAAACTCTGAAGGCTAAGGTTTCACTCAAAACTGATGATGAATTTTTAAATATATTAGAAATAACAAGGTACATAATAGAGCTGACATGGAATTACTTTAATAGATAAAAGTATCAAGATAACCACAGTAAATGCTGAGGAGAAAATATATATGAAGAAAAGATCCCTGAAATAAAGGAAGAATTGCATCTGCAGCATGCAAGTGCCTACTTTCTTCTAAGAAAAAAAATAATATGGAGCAATCAACTTGCAGGCATATCCTGGATGAGTTATGTTACTTCCAAGATAATAATTCTTCAGGCATCCATTTAGAAAAGCAACCTACTTAGCGGGAAAGATAGGGGCAAAATAGGCTAGCTTGAGACTTTATCCCAGCCACATTTAATGCCAGAACACAATGGAGCAATGTCTACAAAGTGTGTGGAAAAACTCCAACAGAATCATGCTGTTTTCATGCTGTCTTTCAAGTATAAAGGCAAGAGGTAGACCCTTTCACATATAAAAGAACTTGGGAACTAAAGCACTGTGAAGCCCTTTTTGGGGGGAAAAGTACCATACAATTAAATTAAGCCAATAAAGCCATTAATGGGGAAGCCTCAGTGAAAGGCACTCAGTATCATGAGACCATAGGGAAAACTCCAAGAGAAAAGAGTGTGACCAAATTTTGTACTTGGCTATATTATTCTCTTAAGAAGGCAATAGTCAGACACTCTCAAGCCTGTAAGGACTCAAGAAATGTAAAATCTTGGAAGCTCTCTTTAAACAGTGCAATTCAGTCAATTGAAGGGTCATTTCAATTGAGGACAGAAATGGAAAAGCCACAGAAAGTCAAAATACAATGGAAAATCATCTATATACAATAGTATGTAAATGTTATTATGCCCTTTATCAACGTAAAAAATATCTAAATAACCTAATTTCAGTTTAGGACAGAAGGGGCGATTCAGAGTGGAAATTCACTATTTTCTTCACATTCGCAGCTGGGAGCCAATGTTACTACTGAAAAGTAAAACATTTAGTTAAAATATATTTATGTATTTTTTGTAATTTCTTTAAACTTGGAGGGTGTTTTACAGATTAATATCTCTTGTGCAGAAATACCTACTGGAAGTCCCACGGCTAATTCAGTTTCCTCATATAAAACAGTATGCATGGTGTAACATTGGTATACATGTAGTTATCTTCTGTGTGTGGTATGTACATGCACATACGGGTGTCTGGAATTATATTAATCTAATGTTTATAATGTCTGTTTCCAGGTAGTGTGATTTAAAATTTTTTTCTTTTGTGTATTGGTTGAAGTAATAAGCATGCATTACTTTTATAGAAAACAATAACATCATTTATTCTTAAAATTATATATTTAAAGGAATAAAAGAAGAGAAATAATCAAGGGAAGTCAGAGACAGCATTAGACCAGAAGTTCCCAGATCTGAAGGTGTCATTTCAGGTTAATCATTTCCTTTATTACTTAGGACTTCATTCACCGGAGGACAAAGACACCTGGTAAACCACTTCCAGTGCTGCCTACTTTCAAACCCCAGAGAAGGGCCAGTCCCTGCTCACGTCCATTCCTGGGAAGATAAACAGAGTTCACTTGCTCTCTGGCATCCAGAGAAATGTGATTGCATAGAGGCAACAATACCGACGCTGTGCTATTTATCACGTGTAGCTTACAATATGTCTTTCTTTTGTACTTAGTGTAGGATTATTGATATTTTTTTGATATTTGCATCTACAGAAAATTCATTCATTCTTTTAACAAACATCTCAAGTGCTTACAAAGATGAGGTCCTGAATAGTGAAATCTATCATCATAAGCTCATGCTCTTACCAGGGAGACAAACAAATGGGCAGGTCATACCAACCATTAATGATTTGCCAGGCAACTGAGAAATCACTGCATTTTCTCAACTTGTGCTACCACATCTCTAGGCCCAGAGTTGTTCCTTCAAATACATTAAGTCCAAAGCCAGCTGGATGTGATGTGACTTTTTTTAAAAAAATGTATTTTGAATGTTTCTATTTTGAAATGTGTTGGAAGCATATGAATAAGTTTTATATTAAGCATTATTTATATTTTTCTTTGGCAAAAAAAAATTAACTTTTTAAAATAATAAATGCTGCAGTTTACCATATGGTCTTTTAAAGCCTTTTTTTTCTATTTGTGTTCAGTGCTATTCAGTTTATTTTAAATGGGTTTTCCATTGAAAGCTTAAGCTGATGTCTAATGGAATTAATGCACGAGGCTAGGATCGGACAGCATGAATTATTCATTGGGTTCTCACTCTTGCCTTTATGGTTAAGTCATCATAATATATCATAGTTACCATGGAGAATGTTAAATTTCTAAAACCAAAAATTATTAGTCTTTCTTAAAGTGACTTGTATATTTCATATAAATATATGTATTTTAAAACCCATTATCAGGGACTAAGGATCCTTTGCTCTTCTTCTGCTGGTGGGATCTCCACATATCTTCACACTATGGCCAAGGGTTTAGTTCAAATGTTGTCTTGGAGAAGCCATTACTTTTCTATATTTTCTTTGTAACACATTTAAAGTTATCCCATTGATATATTTGTGAGTTCACAATGATAATACAAGTTAATTGTTATTGGTCCCACATGGGATGTAACCCACATGAGACTAGGCACTGGTTTCTGCTGTGTTGGTCTCTGTGTCCCCCACCACCAGGGACAAGGAGCATGCTCCATGTAGGGTAAGCTGTCCTTAGATATTTGTAGTGAATGAACCAGGATCGCCGAGGACAAGGGTTGCCAAATTTCTCTGGAAACAGCAAATAATATATATTTTAGGCTTGTGGGACATATTGTTTGCTTTTCTTCCTTCTTCCTTCTCATTTTTTCTTTAACCATTTAAAAATATAAAAACTATGCTTAGGCAGACTTTACAAAGACAAACATACCATGGAACAGATTTTGCCCAGGAGATTTTGATCAGGGGATCTAGGGGGCTTGTTATATAGCAGATTGCTGCAGGAGACACCTGAATCAGTCCCTGGAGGGGAACCCAGAAATCTGTGTTTTCTCCAAGGAGCTCAATCAATTCTGCCACTGGTAAATTTGAGAATTAGGGGATTGAAGTGAAATGAATAAGTTTAGTATGAGTCCTAGGAAAGAAAATAATAACAAAAAAAAATCCACTGATTTGTAAGTCCTTATTGGTAAAATGTTAAATAATTTTTTATGTTTGAATTTTGCAAAAAATTGTCTCATTAATTTGGCTTAAGTCTCCATATCTAATGAGGAACACCACTTTACCTATTTTTCTTAGATGCCAGGAAGCAGAATTTGTCTATTCTAATCCAATATAGAAGTGATAAAAATTTTTAAAACTTAAATTCAAATGAAAAAATACCATGCTTTTTTACATCCTTTTTCAGACATTGCAGCAGGTGCAAGTGCTGGTTGCAAAGTCAAGCTCTTTGTTTAGGAGAAGCCTGACATGGAATTGGGTCATTGAGAAGGAGAAGGCATTAACAGGACTTTCTTCAAAAAGCCCTTAAATTCTGTTCCAGTTGGTTGGTGCGGTAGCTTTTCAGCTAAATGCGAAGCACAGCTGTGACTGTCTCTCCTTCAGCATAGTAATCCTCCAGCAAAGGCCTTGAAAACATTTTCTTACTATAGATTTTGGTGTCAAATTGATTTATCATTTATCAGACACTGAGACCAATGTGAAATATAGAAAGAAAAATAATTACAAGAAACAATTTCCATCTATTTTTAATCATTCAGTGTCTTTTTACCAATAATATTCAAGCCTGGACTATATTTTCTCATGATCAGGCATTCAAAATGTCTAATCAAAACTTTGTGATTAATATACCCTATCATTTATTTTTATACTTTATTTATTAGAAACATGTATGCCTTTATTACTTATGTATAATGCTTATTTTGAACATTATCTTCCAGACACTGCATTAGGCACTGCCAAGACATGATCTGCTTTGGCCTCTCTCCCCACTTACGCTGCCATCCTCATTTTAGAAGCAGCCGAGATGAGAAAAGGATTAGGAAGTCAACCTGGGCCACACCCAGGGAAGTGGTGGAGCTGGGAAGGCCATTATTGGGGTAGGTCTGAAATATGCTGATAGAACAAGGAAAGGAGAGGAACCAAGGGTCTGGACAAAAGCCAAGAAGGAAAGAGGATAAGCAAGGTGGGGAAGGCGTAGTAGAGAAGCAAAGAGTTATCTTGGATTCGTATCACTTAATATGACTTCTTAACATAATGTCAAGCAGTGGTGAACAGCACTTCTCTGCAGTATGTCCTTTGTTTCCTGTCTTTTTAACTTTTCTGTGAAAAGTAGGTATTACGATGCTGCTGAATATGAGGTGTATCTTATCATTTTTCCCAAGTTTTGTGTATTTTGAAAAAAAATCTTTACCAAAAACAAAGGGAAATCTTATGCAAATCATTACTAAACTTCTGTCAATTCAAAGTAATTTTTACCTTAGAAAATTACCAATTAAAGGTCAGATTGATAATAACTAGGCAAAAAGTTTATATTTGGTTATGAGGGACAGGGATTGAACATCCTTTCTTTAGTGGAAACTTTTCTCAGAAAACAAGTCACTTCATAACGGATTCCCTAACACAGATTTATGACATGCTAAGAGGCCAGAACACAACATGGAAAGTCAATTAAAATATGGAGAGTCACGTACCTACACATGATTTTGCATGCGCATGCACACATACAAACACATCCGGCTTTCTCGTCAGGAAATGTTTGAGGTGTTTCCTGTTCTATTACCATGTAAATACATAGAAGCATATTTCTATGGTTATGTCAGTGCTTTGGAAGCTTTTATTTTACATTCAATGCCAACTTTCTAAAACCATGAGGTACTTATTATAAGATATAAACGATCTTCATTGAGCTTGTATAATAGAAATTTGTTTACATCAATTAGGAAGAACATTTATATGATAAAGAGGTGATAGCAGACATTTAAGAAACCGTGACCTACAATTATCATGTTAAAGATTGTGGTGTGTAATAATCTCAAAAGCAAAAAATATTTATGGATATATTAGTATCTCCCTAAAAGCCATCCACATTGCACATTTTCTTCAGGCTCTCTATATGTCCATTTGCAAAGCACATGTGATGCCATGATGATTTTCTTCTATATGCTTTGACGTTTATTGAGAACGAAAACTTGATCTGATTAAAATTCTGTGAAGCAACTGAGGATCAGAGGGTAACTGCACTCTGATCTCATCAGAGTGCAGCTGTATTATTCAATAAATTGGAATGAACGTAATGAGTTTTTTTGGTGAAGGAGGTTACTAAATTAAAGAAAATTAGAGTATTTAAAAATAATTTCAAAGCACCTTTGACTTCCATAGTAATTTTTATTATTATTATTATTATCATCTCTAGAATTACAAATTGTTTAAATTGTTTAATGACTTCATATTATGAGACTCAATTGATAGTTACAACTCTAAAGTGATTTAGCACATACAGATTTTAATGTTTGATACTATAATAGAGTATAAATCCTGACATTTTTATCCTCACAAAATCTTAAGAATATTGAAATATTCTTTTCAATGGATAGCCAAGCTCACAGGAAAGTAAAGAGGATCTTCAGGAAGCCAAAATAAAGTGAGAATGCCAATCTACAGTGGTTAAAAAGATGTCTGAAGCCAGAAGCTTGCCCTGGGGACATGTGCTGATTTCCAGGGAGCTGTAAGCCTTAATGGAGCATGCAAGGAAGAAGAGACAAGGGCTTAAAGTGGGAATTCCAATGAGAGATCCTTTACATCAGGCCAGAGTCCCCACAGGGTTACCACCTCAAGAAAAAGAGAAAAGTAGGCACGAAATTGTCCCACAAGTGGAAACAACGGGGAAGCTTGTCTGACAAAGCCTTGATTCTCAGGTAAGGTGCGGGGTTGGGGAGGATATTAAGTACCTGGATTAAAATTTACAGTAACTAAGGTACCAAACCCCCCACAAATCTTGAATAGGTAAGTTAGTTTGTCAGGTATCTAAGCATCAGACCTAGGTGTCTAACAAAAGAAATTATTCTCTAAAAAAACAGAAAGAAAAGAGACCATCATAACTCAGATCCCATTGATTTCTCATAGATAAATTTCCTATAAACTCGAAGTCACACAAAAATATTTTTTAAAAAAAGAATATCGAGATGAAGACTAAACAGAGACATTAAAGAGAAGAATAACCTTTTCAAAGACTTAGCATATTGGAATTGTTCTTTAACTGTAAAATTAGCATGCTTGTTACATTTACAGAAATAAAGGAGGAGGGTAAAAACAGGCCTAAGGAGTACAGGCTATCACAAATGGGTAAACGAATATGAAAAGAAAAATAACAGATGAAACTACTATAAAGGCAAAATATAACCATTAGCAATGTAAAAGAACTCATTGGAAGAGATTAAACAGCAGATTGGAAACTGCTCAAGATATATTTAACATATTAAAAGAGAATTCTGAAAAAATTACTCAAAATGCATGAAGGAGAAACAGAAAAGAAATGGAAAAAATTATAAACAAAAAGTGAAAAACTCTAACATACTTTTGACCAAATTTCTCAAAGGAGATAATAGAGAGAGAAAGAATTATGGAGAGATTTAAAGATATAATCACAGAGCATTTTTCAAAGTTGATAAAAGACACATATCTTCAGATTTAAAAGTACAACGTCTTAAACAATACAAATAAAATAAAATTCATGCCTAGTCATTTTACGGTGAAATTGAAGAACCAAAGACAAATCAAGAGGGGAAACACAGATTAACTACAAAGTTACAATAGATAGCCAACTTCTCAAAATCAAAATTGGAAGTCAGAATGCTTCCCCCCACTCAAGCCAACAAGCTCATCCCTTTTCCATCACTTCACAAATGATTTCTAACTTGTTTAGGTTTCCACGTAATTTTGTATAGCTATAGCATTGCCCACAGTTCACTGTGTTTAGTAGCCCATCAACACCCTTTAAAATGTGTTCCCCTCAAGGACAGGGACATTATCGAATGTATTATTGCATCTCCAGTACCAACAACCACAAAGTTTATTAAATTAATGAACCGAATGAACAAATGAATACTTCTGACCCTCCCCATGCGAATTCTCCTCTCCCAAGCACACTCAGTAATGGAGCAGTTTACTCTACCTGGTGGGTGACAACTGTTTCATCTCTACTACCAATGCACCAGGCTCTCTTCTTTCTGCCTCCACCTGGATAGGACTTCTTTTTGCTGGGAGAAGTCTGTCCTTTTTTCTTTCTAATCCAGCTTTTAGCATATGAATCTGTTCAGTAAATAGATTTGGTATCTTCCGCATAATCACAGTCATATCATTCTCCCTTTCCACAGGCGTGTGTGAGCATGTGCTCTCTAATGTTCGGGTTCAGAACATTCTCAAGAGGAAGCCCCAATTTGGCATGATATCTAGGCCACACTCAAAAATCCAGTCTTTGCCAAATCTTTCCTGTCGTATCAAGCACTTCCCAAGGAACTGATAAGATTGTCATGCTATCTCATACATGACATTTATTCTTTGTGTGCCACTATTCTTAGTTGAGAACTCCAAAAGTGTAGGAAGGTTAATGATAGCAAAGTTTGGGCACTCAAACTTCACCCCAAACCCTAACAGATAATTCTTTATACACATAACCCTCCATCCCCAAAGTACAATGGGACCTTAATATTTTTGTGTAGTATATACTTTGTTCTTAAGGGATGTTCCCTTGTTTGTAATAATTTATTTAACAATCAGATGTAAGGAAACAGAAAAACGTAAAATTAGACAAGGTTCAATGATCGGTAATGGCAATGGGAATTGCCTCAGGAGTGAGCAGCCCAGGACGTGTGGAGAGCGGTAACATCGGAGGAAATGAAGACTGCAGAAAGTAGATGTTCTTATTTAATAAGAACATGAGTGGAATTAGAAAGAAAGAAAGTGAATAAGGATTTAAGATCATGAGGAAAGGAGAGGCAATTACTTTAGGGAAGGTATGGAGAGATCAGGAACGGACAAAACGACACCCAGACAACAACTAAGCCTGGTAGGACAAGAGCTGTAAGAATAAAAGTAAAACCGAATTTTTTTTAAAAAGCACAATTTGAGAGAGCCCTGGGGGTGACAGGGGACTCTGGAGAGAGCCAAACCGGGCTTGAAGTTGACCAAATAAAGACCCTAGCTTACGATAACCGAGGAGACCAGAGGCCGGGGAGGAAGAGAGTTGGAAAGGGAGGACAGGAAACAGGGCCTGTCAGGAGGCTGACAACAGGGAGGCGGGCAGAAGGCTGGGCCTGGTGGACCAAGATCGCGAGTGGGGGGCAGGCTGCTAGTGCTGTGCAGTGGAGAGGAGCGGGTTTCTGTGGTCCCTTACCCGCCACTGAATGTCTCAGTCCCAGGGTGCCGGTCACCCTTGACTTCTGAAGGGAGAGAGGTGACCTGACTCTGAATGTTATGCTCAATTATGGCCACTGTCGGTAAAGGAGAAACGTCTGGAGAAGGTGGAGTCAATCTCTTTCTCCTGTGATGATGCTGTTTTCAAGGACAACTAGGGGTCACTTTGCCGTTTTATAGCAGTGTGATCCTGGGGAACTGTTCTGAGCCACTGTTTTCTCATTTTAAAATGTTAGAAATAACTGTGATACTTAAAGGAAGCAACGGATAAATTATTTGATTGAGAGCAAGGCTCTCAGTACACATTCAGTATGTGTTACCTGTTACTGTTTATTTCCCCAGAGCTTAATCATTTAGTGATGATCAGAGCCTATTGTATGGTTCTTGTGGTTAGAATGAATACCTCTCCCACTCAGAAATAAACCCACTGACTTCCAGAAGTTAAATAACCTTTACCAAACACATCCTGAAGGTAAATCATCTCCTGTTAGCACATTTTCGGCAACTAGGATGGAGAAACTGACTGGATACATGGAGACGGTATGTTGATTTGAAGCTAGATGGTATTTATTGTTAGATCTATGATATCTTTGAATATATTATGTGCTGTGTCTAAATATTCTACTATTACCCTAACAAATGATACTGTATAGACTTCCTTATCTGTGACATTCACAGCGAAACTAATTACTGTAATTCAAAAGTTGTGATTAAAACAAAACAAAACAATACAAAATGCAGTTTATTCTTTTTCTTATTGGGATAAAGATTGGTAGAAAGTGGAAAAATAAAACAGATCATGTTGACATGCTTTTTCCTTTGCATGTCATACAGAAAAATCAGGAAGATGAATATTTAAACCTTTGATGGGATTTTATTTTTCCAACAGTATTTCATGTTAGTGTAATCTATGTGTCTAAAGGATAAAGAAATACTGATGCCAAGAGAATTTCATATTAAAGAATGTTACTTATTAAGCAAAATCATGTAAACACAATATATTTTCCCGTGCATGGCATCCAAGAAAAAACGTTTTTAATTTGTATTGTTTCAATGTGTTAGCCTTTACAACCTTAGAGTTCAAAGTTTTCATTAACTGTAAAAGTAATTTGTTTAGTAATTTGTTTTCAACTACAATAAAATATTTTTGGATAAAAATGTTTTTGTCTTACTCTTTTACTTCCTAGAAACTGACTTAATTAAAGTAAGGTTTAAACTTTTCTTCAGTCTCTGCACTAATGGTTTCTTCTCATTTATTTTAAAATTGTCACATTTAAACACAACTTGTCATAGGTTTTCTATTCTAAAATTTTTACATGATAATTACAAAAATTGTATAAAAGATAGAGAAATAAAGAAGGCTGAGAAAATACTCTTGCATTCATTACCAATCTAACTTTTGCTATAACTCAGTACCAATATAACTATGGCATAATTTCGTTCTGAATTACAATTTCTTTTTAAAAGTTTTTTATTTGTTGAACAGTTCTAATAGGTTATGAATTATGATTTATCAATATGAAAAATATATTTTGTCATTACTTCCCAGTTACAATTTATAAAAACAGGTGTGCCATGTGGCAGTTTTCAAAAGGAAAGAGCTGTTTGTGTAGCAAACTTGTTGAAACCAAGTCTGTCATGTGCCTTGTGGTGTGTTTCTCCTTAATAAAAACCTGAGATCTGGGCCCCAATCCCGCTTGTCCAACTGACAGCGAAACTTGTCACATAACCAGCTAATGGTCTAAGAAAGTTTTAAACCTCTCGATTTGTTTCAAGTTTTGTTTTGTCAGCAAAATAGACCCAGATTTGAGGCTTAGTGGTGCCCCACTATGTTTGTGGAGGTGAAACAATAAAAAGGAATTTCTGTAGGTGTGTTCTTGTAGCATCTCCTGGACACCACTGTCTCTACAATTGACATACACCTTTTAAAACATGAAGGCCTGGATTTCAGAAGCAGAATGGAGGATGTGGGTAGGAATGGACGTGTCCCCCAGTGTTTCTGTTACCAACACGGAGAGATTTACAGGTGGGGCCCTAGGCCCAGCTCCCAAGGCAGATGGAGGGAGGGTTTGATTCCCAGGCAGGCTTCTTAGTTCCAGAGTTGGGATTATCCTCTTCTTTCTTGCTTTGTTGCTCACTTTTCTTTCTTTAATGCTTCTTTTATAAAATTCTCCCTTCTCATCTTTCTCTCTTTTCTTAAATTCCCTTCTTTTTGTTCCTGAATTCTTGTCTCCTTCTCTCTGGCTCTTTCTTAATAGCGTGTTCTCAATTTATGTTTTAACCCTCTGCTTGGCTAGGCTCTGGACTCTACCTCTGTCTTGTGCTTTGAGCCTCCCTGTAACAGGGTCGACTTACCCTGGACCAGAATGAGCACTTTCAGTCAGCTGAAAACTGGAAAAACCAACTACAGTGAGAGCCTTTTTGAGGCAAGTATTACCTTCCTCCTGTTGCTAAAACTTGTGGAATGTATAAAAGATGCTACCGTGACACCAGGAGTTCACTTGTGGTCTCTAGGACATTAATGCCTTAAAGAGGACAGTGATTCATGCTTTTCACTAGATCTGTATTCTTTGCCATAGTATTCACCACCCCCAAAGCTGGTATTGACATGTGCTGTAGTAAATACACTGCGTATCTGAGCATGTACCTCAAGGGCTAGAAAAAAAATCACTCAACCATGCAGACTAGTGTCACTTAGAATTTCCACCTCCAGTCTTAGCTGGACCCTCGAATTGATTCAACATCCCTTATATAACGGTCCTCAAAGAGCCCCTCCCCTTCCTACCCAGGAACTCGGACAGACATTCACCATTCTCCTTAAGATCTTTACCCCTAATTCACAGTTCTTACATTTAGCAGATTTTTCTACTCTCCACTTTATTAAGAAAGTGAGTAGACATAAGGATTTGACCTTACAATCTTACCTTTTCCCATAATTTTCTCCTCTCCACCATTCTTGGGAATAAAGGGTTCCCTTTTCAGTTCAAAGCCAGCCCCTTCACCTATATTCTTGATCTCATTTCCTCCCATCTCTGCATTATCATCTCTCTTATTCATCACTCACTTTTCTCCATTCTCCTGGCTTTTTTCATACAATCCGTAAATGTGCTTGAAGACTTCCTTCAGTAAAGAACAATCTCTTTTGGCCCATTCACCCCCAATACCTCTGGCTGCTGCTCAGATTTCTGCTCTCTTTTCTAGCCAAGTATGTGGAAAGAGAAAAATTAACTTGTTTCCGCATTTGCTCACCTCCAATGGACTCCTCTCGCCCCTGAGATCTGACTTCCATTATCCATCCCTCTGTGGAAAATGATTCTGGCAAAGATCTCTCGTGTTCTTCATGTCGACAAACCCAACGAGCACTCTTCCTGCCTTATCTTGTTATATCTCTCTATAGTACTTAATACTATTGAACTTCTCGTTCTGGAAATTTCTTGGCAACTAGGAAATCTCTCTTCTGGTTTCTTTCCACTTCTCTGACTGTTCTTCTTGGTCTCTCCATAGGATCCTCTTACTTTATTTACCTTTTAAGCTAAGAATTAAAAATTCAAGTATCTACCAGAGCCAGGCAAGTAATATAAACAAATGAAGCAAGCATTTGGAAAAGCAGCACTATAGTAATGATTAATGGGAGTTGACATCAGCCTTAGTGTTCAAAAGCAGGGAGCAGTGGAGGCTGTAAAGAATTGGAGAACACATGTCCCATTTAAATGCGGAAGCTGCTACTCACTTTTGGCAGAATGTTGCTATGTGAAAATGCACGCCCAGTGGGTCCAGAACTCTTGGTTTTAAGAGAATCTGGAAATCTTCATTTTCAAGTGAAATTTACTGATTTTTACGTGTTTACAAAAAAATTTGAATTTGACTATGTCAACCAAAGCAAACATGCTGACCTTTTTTGTAAAACCTGCCTTCGGTATCAGTGCACTTCCCAGCTGGGTCCTGAATCCAAGGCCACAGCTTTACTCACTGCTCTTGCACCAGCTCATCTGCTCTCACTCCCAATGAGGAGCGAGACCCCATCTTCCAGCCTGTTCTCTCCTGAGACAGTGAGATGTATAAATCCAATTATTTTTGGACATTGTAATTGTATATTTAATACAATTAGTTTAATATTGTATTAAGCTAATAATACAATAGTAGTATTGTATTATTACTACTACAATGCTAATACAATATTAGTATTGTCACAGTTTTTTAATTAATAAGTAAACATAAACACTATTGTTGTGTTTAAAAAATTATTACAGACTAAAGAATGTCTATTACTGAATAAATAACATGTTATTTCTTGAATTGTTAAATTGTATTTAAAACTATATTTTCAAAATCAGTAAAAATTATATTAAAATTTAAATTTCTCTATTTGTAATGCCAATTTTAGTTGACAGTTTTCATTCTTAAAAGATTAAACTGATTAAGTTCACATATGTGTTTTAAATTTTCTTTTGTAGATCCTCCTGTCAAGTAGAAAACATAAAATGTAGTAACTTTTAAAATAGTGAATTAAACAATGGCCCTCCAGTTACAGCATCAAATACAATTAAAATGTAAGTATATATCAAATTAGTTTAATGGCTTAACATTTAATGTTACTACTATTAGCAATGTTAAAAATATGTATCTTAAAGTTTATAATTTTATTGTGGATTAATAAATTAACAAAATTTTGTGTTTTCGGTCAAATGTTTATTAAAGATAGTGGACCTGGAGAGTATTATGCTAAGAGAGGTAAGTCAGTCAGAGAAAGACCACCACACGACCACACTTATGTGTGGTATCCAATGAACAAAACAAACTCAAGAACAACATAGAAAGAGGCATGGACACATGGAACAGGCTGAGAGCCCTCAGAGGGGAGGAGGTTCGGAGGACGGGATGAAAGAAGGTGAAGAGGTTAGCCAAAAAACGTATGTATATAACACATAGACACCGACAGCAGTGTGGCGATAGCCAAGGCTAAGGGGGGCGGGGCTAGGTGGAGGTGGGCAAAAGGGGTGGAAATGGAGATGTCTGTAATAGTGTCAACAATAAAAATAAGTTTGTAAAGGAAAGAGGATAATGTCCCACTGTGACATAGCTACAGTAGTAAGTCATATACAGAGGTTTTCTGTCTCACTGTGGTGTTTCAGTTTTGATCACATTAAAATATACAGCTTGTTTTATTTTTGTATTTTATTTTCTTATGTGGAAATAAACAGTAATGAAAGGTTTAAAATCTCTCATCTCTGATGTATCTTATTCTCTGTCTGTTTGCTCTACAGAAACAATGACTTTTAACACATGTAACTTTTTCTTCTGTGGTTGTTTCTGCCTACAGGAAAATCACTAGATACATAAATTACATAAGTTAATGTATACATATTGTATATATGTAAGAATATAGATGATGTACATATTCATGCACACATGTACTTTTTGCTTATTTTATTTTTGTCAGTGTGTTATTTGCTCATATAACTATAAAAATAAAATAGAGCACTCCTGAACCAAGCAGTATTCCATGATTATGAATCACCTCTTGTACACTTTATATTGATTATCCTGAAACTGACCGTGCTTTATTATTTTCTTACACAGTGTTTTAGTGTTTACATCAGATGTATTCTGAGTCTTGTGACCAACGTCAGCATTTTGTAACAACCCATTGCTTTCTCCGAGCTACCATGTCTTTCTCCTTCGTAGCTCATCCCTCATTTTACTAGCTTGAGATATAAAAGATAGCATTTGAGGTCCTTGTATTTGGAAATGACTTTATTCTACCTTCAGAACTGGTTTTCAAGACATTTTCTTGTTTTCAAGACATTTTCTCTCAAAAATTGAAGCCATTGCATCCGTCTGCTAGCATTTTGTAACTCCAAGTACAGTCACAGCCAGCATCAGCATCAGCGTCATCTGAGAGCTTGGTAGAACAGGTGACCTCTGGTTCCACCTCGCACCTACTGAATTAGAATCTGCATTTTAGCAAGATCTCTAGTTGATTGTATGCACATTACCATTTGGGAAACACTGGCCTAACCTTCAGTGCTGCTATTCCTTTGTACATGGTCATGTTGCATTCATTCAGCTGGAGATGCAGTGAGTCATTTAAAACTTGAGAATCAAGTCCTTGTATAACTTCTTGGGAATTCCTTCTCTATCATTTTGAGTCCTAATTGGAATAGTTCCTTAAATGGATGTGGAAACTTCTGGATTGATCTTTTAAGTCCTTATCTTTTCTCTCCATTTTCTCTTTTCATCTTTTTTTTTCTTTTTAGGAAATTTTTACACTGTCATATTTGAATTCCATTGAACTTTGTGTATCAGATCTCATGATTGTAATTTCAGGGAGCTCTTTTTTTTCTTGAGCTCTCCTTTTACATCTCATTGTCTAGAACCTAGTCATAAGGCACACTTACCTTCATGGGATGCTGAGAAAGGTATATTTTTATTCCAGGAAAAGGAGTGACCTGCACAAATCAGTATTCTGTTACTAAGCAAAGGAGGAGGTATAATTTGATTGGCAAATAGATGCCTCTATTCAAATTCCAAATAACTAACTTATTTAAGATGAAATAATGTTTCATCTGTTTATCTGTTTGGTTTACATCTGTCTATAAGCCTTCTTGTCATGAAGCAGAATAAATGATGACTACTAGCCAAGTGTTGAAGAAAAATTATTTTAATTAGAATAATTATTTGAAAACAGAAACATGTGAAGCAAATAACATTTCAATTTTAAAATTCAGACTAAAACTTCAATTTAGAGTTAATCCACCCCAAATATTCTAAAATATGTAAAAACCATCCATATAATCAAGTTGTGCTTGTAACAAATTTCAGTCAGAGGGCTGGTTGACTCTTACAGAGATTATAGTAGGGTGCACCAGTTACTTTTATTCTCCGACCAATGTCTAAATCCTTTATTACTGAAAGAATCATACCCTTTAGCTACTCAGGTTTTGGAAGGACACACATGTAGAACTGAGGGAAGAAGGGTAAATTGTCTAGTAGGTTTTATCAGCCAAACAAATCTCTGTCATCCATGTGGTGACAGATGCCATAGTCACTTCACACTCATTTACCCATGAATTCTTTTAGATTACATTTCTATCCTTCCATTTGTTCAGCTCTTGACTAAAACAATAAAAACCCTGGAATAACTTATATTTACATACAAAAATCTGCCATATGGCAGTGAAACAATCCTATAACCCTAAAAATTAAATCTCTCATTGAAGAGAAAAGTATGAGTGAAAGATGCAAATCTAACCATCATTTGACATCTCTCACATTATTTCTGGATGCAAACCCTTCATTTGATTAGCTAGAGAATATTTTTAAGTGCTTGCAGAGTTAGTTCAGCCAATTAAATTAATACTGATATTTCTAGCTATTATAATATATAAGTTAGAAAAGAATTGTGGTTGACAGAAAACAAAATAACTTGAAATTTAAAGAAATTGATTAATATACATAAGTTCTCAGTATGTTTATTTAATGGCTGTCATTGTTATACTTAAGACTTGTATGCTCTTTTTCTCAAAATTTACAAAAACTCCAAAAATTTATATTTGATTCATAAAGTTGAGTTTTACTTAAATTTTATATATTATATTTCCCTTATATTTTTAATGTTTTTGTATGACTGTCTATTACATATTCTATTATCTATTTTTCTTGCAGAGAGAATAATGCAAATATGGAAATCTCACTAACATATAGATCTTTAGTCCTGTCCAGTCTTTTTGATACATTCAAAAACATTAAAAACACTAAGATGAGCAGCAAAATTTAGCTAGGTTCGTCCATATTACTGGAAACTTCTGCGCCTGGTATAGTAATTAATACTGAGTTTTGCAACTGCCAGAAATAATGAAGTTTTGGATTTATGATGAGGAACTAAGAGTTATGCCCTATTTTAATTTTAAGGGTGAAAGATTTACAGTCAATGAGGCGGCTTGAACTGATGTGGCTCATTCATGCCAGGAATGTAGGAGAGAAGGATTGTGAGAGCAGGGCCAAAAACTGCTATTGTGTGCAGGTGGAAGCGGAACAATAAAAAGGAAGCTACTAATTGGGCAATTCATTTTCAAATGCTTTGAAAAATGTATAAAAGCCTCAGCTCTTAGGAAACAAAATCAGAAAACTTAAGTTAGAGTGACATACTTATGTCATTATCTTCTTTACCCTTGTTTTCCCTACAGTATTAAATCTCACTGTAAGGTGTTCTTCATTAACCTCTAGAAAATTCTTAATTCTTCAGTGAAGCCAATTTACATTAAACATAATGTTTAGAAAAACATTGGTCCCTGCTTTTTCTTCTTTATTGCCCACCTTTTTTCCTGGTGTCCTTCTGATTTTGTATTTGCAGCACAATTTCTCCCTGAACATTCTGTGTCCAAGTAACCCTGCCTCTTCTTGGGGGTAGTGGGCGGGGCTAGACATCTGTAATAGTTATTATCTAATTTTTTTCTCACACGTTTTCAAACTTTTGGTTTTAGCTTCCTTTCCATC
>PVJI01020248.1:0-29390 GCA_004026765.1 Micronycteris hirsuta | reverse complement strand
GCAAAGATTTCATTTAGAATGGAAGGGCAGAGAAAGTGCTTTGCAGATAAGGTCAAGTTCAAGAAGTTCATCACCACCCAGCCTTTATTGTATGAAATGTTGAAGGGAGTTATATGAGGTATGGAGGAATATCAACAGGGGAGTGGTTGGGGGAGAGGGTGGGAATGGGGCACAGAACAAGTAGCATAAATGGGAGGTACACAACAGACAAGGGGAGGTTAAGGATAGTATAGGAAATACAGGAGCAGAAGGACTTATGTGTATGACCGATGGACAAAACTAAAGGGAGGGGAAAGGGGGGTAAGGGGGAGGGGGGAAGGAAGGGGGGAAAATGGGGCAACTGTAACAGCATAATCAATAAAATATAGTTAAAAAAAAAAGAAAAAAGAATTTTAAAAAAATGAGCGTTTAAGACACATTTTGGACAACATGAAGCATAACAACATATGCATCATGAGAATACCAGAAGAAGAGAGCAAGCAAGGGATCAAGAACCTATTTGAAGAAATAATAACACAAAACTTCCTTAATCTGGTGAAGGAAAAAGACACACAAGTCCAGGAAGCTCAGAGTCCCAAAAAAGTTGGACCCAAAGAGGCCTACACCAAGACACATCATAATTAAAATGACAAGGCTTAAAGACAAGGAGAGAATCCTAAAAGCCACAAGAGAAAAGCAGATTAGTTACCTACAAGGGAGCACCAGTTAGACTAGCATCTGATCAGAAGAGAATGGCATGAAATATTCAAGGTGATTAAAAAGCAAGGGCCTACAACCAAGGCTGCTTTACCCAGCAAGGCTATCATTGAAATTTGAAGGAGAAATAAAGAGCTTCCCAGCCAAGAAAAAGCTAAAGGAGCTTATTAACACAAAACCACTACTGCAGCAAATGTTAAAGGGCTTGTTTTAAAAAGAAGAAAAAGAGAAAGAAAAATGTCTAACAATAAAATGGCACTACATACATATCTACCAATAATCTCCTTAAATGTAAATGGCTAAAATGCTCTAACCAAAAGATGGGGTAGCTGAATGGACAAGAAAACAAGACCCACATAGATGCTGCCTCCAAGAGATCCATCTCAGATCGAAAGATATACACAGACTAAGAGTAAAGGAATGGAAAAAGATATTTCATGCAAATGGAAAAGAAAAAAATGCTGGTACAGCAGTACTAATATCTGACAAAACAGACTTTAAAAAACCAAGGCTATAGTAAGAGACGAAGAAGGTCACTACATAATGATAAAGGGAACAATCCAACAATAGGATATAACCCTAGTAAACATTTGCACACCTAACATAGGAGCACCTAAATATGTGAAGCAAATCTGGATGGATATACAGGGAGAGATCGACAGAAATATAGTCATAGTCAAGGATTTTAACATCCCATTGACTTCAATGGACAGATCTTCCAGACAGAAAATCAACAAGGAAAAGGCAGCCTTAACTGACAAACTACAGCAGATGGATTTAGTAGATATCTTCAGATCATTTCATCCCAAAGCAAAATACACACACTTTTCAAATGCACATGGAATGTTTTCTAGGGTAGAACACATATTAGGACACAAAACAAGTCTCAATAAATTTAAGAAGATTGAAATCATATCAAGAATGTTCTCTGACCACAATGCTATGAAACTAGAAATCAATCATATGAAGAACACTGAAAAACATGCAAAGACATGGAAGCTAAATAACATGTTATTAAATAATGAATGGGTCAACAATGAGATCAAGGAATAAATCTAAGATACCTTGAAAAAAATGAAAATGAGGACATAACAATCCAAAGTCTGTGGGACACTGGGAAAGCAATCCTAAGAAGGAAATTCATAGCATTACAGGCCTTTCTCAAAAAAAAAAAAAAAAAGAAAGAAAGAAAGAAAGAAAAAGCTCAAATAAACAATCTAAGTTTACACTGAAAGGAACTTGAAAAAGAACAACAAAGCCCAAAGTGAGTAGAAGAAAGAAAACAATAAAGATCAGAGCAGAAATAAATGAAATACCGTCTAAAAAAAGGATACAAAAGATCAATGAATCCAAGAGCTAGTTCTTTGAAAAGATAAACAAGACTGACAAACCTTTAACCAGACTCATCAAGAAAAAATGAGAAAGGACCCAAATAAATAAAATCAGAAATGAAAGAGGAGAAATAACAACTGACACCAAATAAATACAAAGGATTGTAAGAAAATATTGTGAACAACTACATGCCAACAAACTGGATGAAAAGGGTAAATTCCTAGAAACACAGTCTTCCCAAACTACATCAGGAAGAATCAGAGAATCTGAATAGGTAGAGTACACCTACTGAAATCGAAGCAGGAATCAAAAAACTCCCAACAAACAAAAGTCCTGGACCAGATGGCTTCACAGGGGAATTTTACCAAACATTCCAAGAACTAACAGTTCTCCTTCTCAAACTATTTCATAAAATTCAAGAGGAGGGAAGGCTCCCAAACTCATTTTACAAGGCCAGCAAGGCTCCCAAACTCATTTTATGAGGCCAGCATCATCCTAATTCCAAAACCAGATAAAGACACTACAAAGAAAGAAAATTATAGGCCAATATCCCTGATGAACACAGATGCTAAAATCTTCAACAAGATATTAGCAAACCAAATACAGCAATGCATCAAAAAGATCATATACTAAGATCAAGTGGGATTTATTACAGGAATGCATGGTTGGTACAACATTTGCAAATCAATAAATGTGATTCACCACATAAACAAAATGAAGGATAGAAACTACTCAATCATATCAATAGATGCAGAAAAAAGCATTTGAAAAAATCCAGCACCCGTTTATGAAAAAAACTCTTAGCTAAGTAGAAATAGAGGGAATATAACTAAACATAATAAAGACCATATATGACAAACCCACTGCCAGCATCATATTCAACAGGCAAAAACTACAAGCATGCACCTTAAGATCAGGAACAAGACAAGGATGTCTGCTTTCACCTCTCTTATTCGACATACTGCTGGAAGTCCTGGCCGCAGCAATCAGACAAGAAGAAGAAATAAAAGGCATCCAAATTGGAAAGGAAGTAGTAAAAACTGTCATTATTTGCAGATGACATGATATTGTACATACAGAACCCCAAAGATTCCACCAAGAAACTACTAGAACTGATAAATGAATTCAGCAAAGTAGGATACAAAATTAATATCCAGAAATCAGTTGCATTTTTATATGCCAATAATGAACTAAAAGAAAGGGAAATTAAGAAAACAATCCCATTCACAATTGCTTCAAAAAGAATAAAATACCTGGAATAAACCCAACCAAGGATATAGAAGACCTGCACACAGAAAATTATGAGACATCAAAGAAAAAAACTAAAGAAGATAAAAATAAGTGGAAGCACATACGTGTTCATGGATAGGAAAAATTAACATCATTAAAATGTCCATACTACCCAAAGCAATCTATAGATTCAATGCAATTCCTATCAAGATTCCACCGACGTATCTCACAGAATAGAACAAATATTTCAAGAATTTATATGGAACCACAAAAGGCCCCCATAGCAATAGCGATCCTGACAAAAAGGACAAAGTTGGAGAAATCATGCTATCTAATATCAAACTATACTATTAGACCATAGTAATCAAAACAGCATGGTACTGGCATAAAAACAGACACACAGCTCAATGGAACAGAATAGAGAGCCCAGAAATAAACAGACACCTTTATAGTAAATTAATATTTGATACAGGAATCAAGTACATACAATGAGCTAAATAAAGATCACAGTTTATTCAATAAATGGTGTTAGGGAAATTGGAAAGATATATGCAGAAACATGAAACTAGACCACCTTCATACACTACACACAAGAATAAATTCAAAATGGATCAAAGATTTAAATATTGGGTCTGAAACCATAAAAATCTTAAAAGAAAACACAGGCAGCAAAATCTCGGACAGCGCTCGTAGCAATTTTTTATCAGATATATCTCCCCAGGCAAAGGAAACAAAAGAAAAAATAAACAAATGGGACTACATCAAACTAAAAAGTTTTTGCTCACCAAAGGAAATCATCAACAAAATAAAAAGACAACCCACAGAATAGGAGAATATATTTTCCAGTACATCTGATAAGGGGTTAATATGAAAAATTTATAAAGAATTTACAAAACTCAACACCAAAAAAGCAAACAAACCAATTAAAAAGTGAGCAAATGACCGGAATAGACACTTCTCCAAAGAGGACATACAGATGGCCAATAGACACATGAAAAGATGTTCAACGTCACTAATCATCAGAAAAATGCAAATGAAAACCACAATGAAAGATATCACCTCACACCTGTCAGAATGGCTAGCATCAATAAATCAATAAACAGCAAATGCTGGTAAGGATGTGGAGAAAGGGGAACCTTTTTGCATTGTGGGTGGGAATGCAGATTCGTGCAGCCATTGTGGAAAGCAGTATGGAGAAAGCTCAAAAAATTAAAAACGTATCTGCCTTTTCACCCAGCAATCCCACTTCTGGGAATATATCCAAAGGAACCCAAAATAGTAACTCAAAAGAACGTAAGTATCCCTATGTTAACTGCAGTGTTACTTACAACTGCCAAGATATGGAAGCAGCCGAAGTGTTCATTAATAGATGAATGGATAATTATGGGGCATTTACATGATGGAATACTACTCAGCCTTAAAAAAGAAGATTTTACCCTTTGCAGCAGTATGGATGGACGTGGAGAACATTATGCTAAGTGAAATAAGCCAGACAAAGAAAGACAAATACCATATGGTTTCACTTATATGTGGAATCTAATGAACAAACAAAAAGAGCAGATGACAGCTAGTGGGAGGGGGGAGGTTAGGGGATGGAGGGATTGAGCAAAAAGGAAAGAAATTTTTTTAAAAAAGAACTAAGTACAAATCTATAGCAGCCTCATCAAACACATACAAATGACTATCTTCCTATCTGCCAGTACCTAACTGGTAATTAGACCCCAAACAAATGCCTTCAACTGGATAAATCAGGACAATGTGCAGGAGGACCAGATTCTTGCATTAAAAAATGAAGCATCAATGTCATTCCCATTTCTCCCCTTCTTTATCTGGCCTTCATTCAAAACTCATCTTCTGTGATGCTTTCTTTCTCTAATAACTCCAGCCCTCAGTAATCACTCTGTTTATTGAATGAATAACTAATAATTCTATATTCCTTTTCATTAACTCTTTTTGTTAAATGTTTCCACTTTGTCTCCCAAATTTAACTATGAGTATTCTGTAAGGTCCCTACACTATCTAACCCCTAGAGGGAGCCTGTTATTAATATTACTAATAACATAATAATGAGGCAATAGCAAGCCAGTGCAGAGGCAATAGCGTAGTAAAATGAGCCTAAATTCAAATCCTGGTACTATATATCATTTACTGGCTATATGACCACGAACACATGACACAGTTTTGCTAAGCCTCAGTTGGTGGTGAGAATTTAATGACATGTTCTATATCAGAGCACCTAGTACAGCATTTGGTATATAACGTATGCTTAATAAAGCTTAGTTACCTTCCCTTCCCCCTAATAAGCACTTGTTGATTTAAAGGGAGTTGGAGTAATTCCTATAGGGGGCTGTCAATTGCACCATCATTTAAACTCTTACACTTTCCCCATTACACTCTTGCTTGTGCTTTTGTCATTTCCTAACAAAGATTCCTTCATATTTTCTACTCCACACTCTTGAGAAAAAGCCAACTACACAAATCACCCAAAGGGCTACTCAGAATGGTCACATTAGGGGCCAGCAGGAGGGCATCTCTACATCTACATCTCACTTCCATCCCACCCACCCTAGCACTCCCTCCCTCTCGATCTCCCAGTGAGAAAAATAGTGAAGCAGCCAAAGGAGGAGATGGAGATAAACAGCTCTGTGGTCCCTCTGTGCCTCCCTCTTGGGAGGAAACACTCAGGTCCAGTCTCCTACCTCAATTCCTGTAAGAAAGAAAAACAAACAAACAAAAACAACCCTTCCTATATTCCAGAAAAAAAAGCAACCCAGATTTCTGGCCTCTTCATTTCTTCAAGTCCTTCCCTCACCAGTCAATTCCACCCTCACCACCCACTCCAACCATCATCCCCTAGGTCAACTTCCTGCTACATAAAATATAACTTCTTTTAATTGATTTGTCTTAAGTGGATCTCATTCCTGCCTTTACCAACTAGCGGTACCACTTTCCCTTAGCCTTCCGATTCTATGTTGGAATATCCCTTAATAATACAAATAATAATAATTCTTGAAGTTCCCTGTCTACTGTATTAAGGCAAATCTCTTTTTATTTGTGGCCCTTTAATGATCCAAAATATTTTACGTCGGTCGTCATCTTCCCAGCGGGGAAAAAAACACCGTCACTTCCACTCCCAACACACATACCAAAATTAAAAAAAAAAAAATCCATAAATCCCCTTCCTGCTGCACAAAATACAAGAATTTCATTATTCTTAAACAGACTTCGGCCGTGCTGCACCGGAACAAGCCCACGTTAACCTGGGCTTCCACATCTGTGATTTCATCAACCTTGATGTCAATATTGATATCAGCCCCCATCGGGCAGCTGAAAAATACTCCTTTAACCGTCTCCCTGCAAAATACCCATTTCATTTCCAAATTCACTCGAGCTTCATAGAGTACAACCTATTTTTTATTGGTTTTAAATGTCTGTTCAGCGATCTCGGACCATTTTTACTTCATCATTTCTGTGCCTAGCCTGACCCCTCCGTCCGCCCCTCAAACACAAACTCTGTTTCTTAAGACTCTTCCCTGTTGCATAAAGTAGCTCCTTCTTTTGGAGGATTTGCGACAACTGAGGAAACCTCTTACCTCAGGGTTTACCTTTCCCTGAGACCGAGGCCGACTCCCACCCCACAAACATCCCTTCTTCCCCGCTCAGCCCCCACCCCGCCGTCTCCTCGCGGCGGGACCACTCAGACCCTCGTTTTTATTGGTCTAAACTGTCTCCCTGGCGCCCTGGTGCCATCTCCTCGGCAGGCCCTGGGAGTTCCTAGTGGCTGCGGCGACCGGGCACCTACCAGTCGGTGTGCGGCTCGTCGACGACAAGCAGCACCTTGGCTTTCCTGGCGGGCGCCGGTGCAGGCGAGTCCACCAAGCCGGCCGAGGCGGCCGTCTGCTTCACGGCTTGGGACAGCGAGCTGAAGAAGCTGCTGCCCACCGACGGCGCCGAGGCCGCCTGCGGCGCAGGCTGCGGCGCGGGCGCGGGGGCCGACGGCGGCCTCCGTTCCGGGCCGGGCGAGGCGGCCGGGGGCGCCGACGACGCCGAGGCCACGCCCGGGCCGGGGGGCGGTGGCGGCGGCTGCTGGGGCTCCGGCCGCTGCAGGTCGGTCATGTAGCCATTGGGCAGGTTGGCGATGAAGCTGCTGTCTGACAGCCGGCGCCGCAGGAAGTTCATCATCTGGCTGGAGGGGATGGGGGCGCGCGGGGCGGCGGGCCCGGCCGGCGCGGAGGGAGAGACTGAGGCGGCGGATGTGGGGCTGAAGGGGCCGAGAGGGCTGACTCCCAGACGCGGGCGCGCGAGCCCAGCAGACAGCCGCGGCGGACTGGGCCGGGCGGGCCAGGCGGCGCGAAGCTCAGCGCGGTGGAGCAGACGGGGGCGGGGCCACAGATAGCCCCGCCCCGCGCCGCAGCGCTGGCTCCGCCCCCGACTCGCCGCCTGCGCACCGGCACCTTGCCGCGGGCCTCCAGGGTCTGCGGACCTGAAGGCTGAGGGGAGCTAGGTCACTTGCAGCCTGAGCGTGGCTCTATGGACAGGGCGTGGGAGGCAATTCTGCTCTCCAAGAATAGGGAAAAGGGAACCGAAAGCCCCTACCGTAACCTTTTAGTTGGGGAGAAAAGAACCATGTCCCACTTGAGATGAAGGCGAAGAAAACTGTCCCCACTCTCTTTGGAGGGAAAAGAGGTGTTAGTCTCCCTGCCCTGAGGTGAAAAGGGAACCATTCCCCTCGCACACTAACGAGAAAGGAAAGAACCACCTTTCTTCCCAAACCTAAGAAAAAGGTGTCATCTCCCCAAACCACAGATGGGGGAGGAAGGAAGGAATAATCTCTGTCCCCACTAACTCACACGCACAACACACACACACACCCTATGGTGAGATGAAAAATAACTTTACCCCCCTTTCTTAATAGTAGGGGAGAAAGACATTCCCCAAACCCCCACCCCAAGGTGATGAAGACAAGTCCTGGTAGGTAAGCAAAGGATCATCATCTCTACTTTGGGAAGGAGAGGATGAACAAATCCTCTCCACCTCTACTTGGAAGGATGTGTTGGTCACATTTTTTTTACGGCTTCACTTGAGAAAGGCTCAAGTAAGAGCATGTACTTCTCTCCCCCTCCTCATCCACCAGGGAGAGAAAACCATGTGTAAAGCTGGGAACTCACACACTAGGCGCATGCGCACACACAAAGGACTCTCAAAGGGTGTATCTAAGGCTCCACTACCCCTTCTTTGTTCACCTCCCTAACAGGCATTGGTGCATCTGATGTAGTAGTACCAAAAAGGTCATCTTCAAGATCTTTCTATTTGTTTTTTTTTCCCCCAGTTCACTCATTGGCCCGACCTGCCTGGACCTCTATGAAGACTTCTCCAATTACCGCTTTCCCATGTGTGCTCCCTGAATCTTGTGTTACCCCTGGACCTTTGTTTTCGCCTCTAGTGAGATATACTTAATCCCTGTGTTGTAGTGGGAAAAGACACAGCGGTTACACTTTACTATCTGAATACATGTGACCTTGGGCATATTAGCCCTCTGAGTCTCTTTTCCTCAGCTGATAAAAGGAAATAACTTTTCAAAGTTGTTACACAGGGTAAATAAGACCAGGTACGTAAAGCACCTGGCAAACAGCAAGTATTCTAGTGATGGTGGCTGGATTCTTATTTGAACAAGTTCTCAGTGAGTATTTATTGGGCTGAATGGAATCAATGAGCAGCTTGCCACTAACATTGGCAGGCAGTTCTTGCTTCCTACATCCTAGCTGGCACTCAGCTTGGATCCTAGAGATGCACAGTCCAGCTCTGAACCAGAGACCCAGTGACGTCCAAGAGGTCTTCAACCAACTATAATAATACACTGGTCTTCCCATCTACCATATACCAGGCAGTGGTGAGAGCTAAATAGACTAATATGAATGGGAAGTGGTCCCTGTCTGTGGGAAGTTTGCAACCTACGTAAACTAAAGGAGAGAGTAGGGAGGATAGACACAGGAAAAATTAACCACGATAAGATGTGACAAATGCTACAATACAGTTGGGTAAAGTGGTTTTGGAACATCAACGAGTGAAGAATTCATTCTGTTTGTGAGGCTTAGGGATGGCTTTTCAGAGGAGGTTACATATGAGATAGGTCTTGAAGCAGATGCAAAAATTTACCAGCAGATAAGTGGGGAAAGCACTCAGGTAGAGAAAGCCTAGAGGAATGCTAGTTGATGACTCCTCCAGGAAGCCTCCCCTCAATCTTATAGGGTGAGCTATGTGTTTTATCACCTGCGCTTGGCTTTTTCATAACCTCTGAAGAAATTATAATATAATATTTTGGTGACTAGAATGTAAGCTTTTCAAGGATAAGACTATGTAATTAATCTTTGGACCCCAACATTAAGCAAAGTACCTGACACATAATAAGGTCTCAGCTGTTTGAGAATCAAACTATGCTCTTACCCAACTCAGTTCTCGTGTCTATTGGAGAATAAAACTGATAAGTCACTAGTAACGTAAGAAAATAAACTTATTTTAACATATTGCCTTCCTATAAGTATTTTTTAGAGAATCAGAGGAATCTTTTCCAAAGGCATGAATCTCTGATGATGAGATTTCAGACACTATCACTTCAATTTTATTTTGGATGATAGGATTATCTTTTTTTTAATTTCATTAATTAATTCCCCTTAACCATTAAGCTTGTAGTATATGTAAAATTTAAAAATCAAACAATTAGCAAACGTGTTTTGAGTATGTAACATGTGCAAGGCTTTATGCTAGCTACTGGGGGGTGAAGGAGATTAAAGGATGAAGAAAACCCAAGTTCTTCCCCAAAGAAGACAACTCATAAGCATGTGAGTATGTAACCAGCAATAGCAGAGCAGTCTCTGAGTCATCAGAAAGTGCAGCAGGCAGTGAGTGTTAAAGGAGCCAGGGGAGGAGGAGATCTTTGGAGTAGGAAAAGATTTCACAGGGGAGGGAGGACCCGGCCTTGTAAAATGCATGGACTTCAAGTAACTAGAACAAGGTGGAGAAGGCAACCAAGACAGAGGAGATAGCAACATCAAAGTCAGGGAAGATGGACTGGATAAATTATAAGAATGTATAGATCTATTCTTAAAGGCAAAGACCTTCCCTGTATTATCACTATATTCCTTGAGCCTTAGAATAGCATCTAAATGTAGTAATCACCCAAATATTTTTAAGATAGGCTCTAAGAGGCTGTACTTGTGTGTGTCTATCCAGCTTTCTTTGTAGCAGGCAAACACCTCAAAGTGAGGAATTCTCTCTTCTGCTTCTCTCAGAATGATCTACAAAGCCTAATATAACATCCAATACATAGTAAGTATCCCAATCTTGGGTGCTCAACCAGAACATTCCCAGGGAACTGCTTAGCTATAGGTTCCTTTATTGATACCATGGAAGCCCACAAGACCACTAAAAAGTACTTATCAAATAGTCCATTAATTTATTAAGTTAGGTTATAATGAGAATATTACTCATGGAAGAACAGAGTTTTTTATTTTATTTGTTTTAGAAAAATATCGACGTGAGAGAGAAACATTGATCAGTTGCCTCTCACACACCCCTACTGGGGACCTGGCCTGCAACCCATGCATCTGCCCTGACCAGGAATTGAACCTGTGACCTTTCGGTTTTCGGGCCAATGCCCAACCCACTGAGCTACACCAGTCATGGCCAGACTGTTTTCTTATAATTGGGCATGATGGTCATTAATCAGTTGTATATGATCAGAAAGTTTTCATTAGTTGGCACAACTGTAAATCATATCTGCTTAAATCAGTATCCTCCGTGTTCCACTGAGTCATCGCCAAGAAATGTCCTTGTAGCATTCAAGACACTTTATTATAAATGGGCTTGAGTTTTTAACGAGCTATAGTGAAAGTCTTTCCCTTATCCTTACCTGTGGATCTAGGTTCCAGATGCAGGGAGAATATAGCACTAGTAGTCTATTTTATATCCTGCCTTTTTCCTGGAATTTAGAGGAGGGGAGCAGGATTTGAAAATGCTCCAAAGTATAAAATCGTAGTGCAGTTAGGACTTTTTCTGCCTATTTCCCTCTGAGACCAACCAGCCATTCTCCATATCCAGGTGGATTTCTCACAGAGTAATCAGTAGAGGAGTCTCCCCACCTTTTTTTAATCATTTGGGGATCAACTAAGCCAACTGTCAGAATCTCAGGGCTCTCTTCCGATTCTAGAAGCCCATGACTCTTTGAGGTCCTTCTTTGTGTAATCTTTATCTTCCCACTGAATTGTAAATACAAGTAAACATCTGACAACTGCAGATGAAAGAATCCTGTTAAAATCTAATTTAGCTTTATCACCTCTCTCATTTCTCTCTTCCCTTGAGCAACAATGCAGTAAAGAAAACCCACAAGGTACAAGATGAAGGAGCAAAGTGCCTTCTGCAGGCAGAGCTCAAATACAGAGCATAAAGGAAAACCAGGTGCACTGACCCACCTGGCAAAACACTTGCTGACTGATTGTCCTCCCAAACAAGGAAGTTTCCTGGAACATGCCACCCTTGGCCCTTGCTCACTTCTCAGGATCAGGGATGCCATTCAGGCCCACCAGCCCTAAAGAAAAATAGAAAGAGTTTTGGATTCAGAAACTGTACGTTCTAGTCCAGACGCTATCACTAATTAGCGTTGCAATTTTCAACAAGTTGCTGAGTTCACTGGGCCTCTAATGTAAACAGGGAAGGGTAGGTCTGCCTTGGTCCTCTCATGAGATAATATAGGAACACTTTGAAAGTGACAATCAAGCTGTATCATTATTTCCTTTAATACTTCTTGTTACCTGTCATGTGGAGAACCCAATTTAATTGAAAGTTTGTCATCTCCCTTCAGATGGGCCTTCTTGACAATTGGCCCTGGGGATGCTCTCCTTCTCCATCTCTGTACAGAGGACAGCTGTAGCCTCAACTTTGAATTCTCCAAAGGTGGCCACTTCAGTTGGGCCAGTTTGCTATAATTAGAAATCACATGAATATAAGTTCAACTTCTAAATCTGCCTCATGGTAACTTTGAACAAAGTACTTTCAGCCTCAGTTTCCTCAGCTGGAAAAGAATGGTGATAATTATTATAATGACCAGTTTGAGAACTAAATAAAATCAAGTAAATGATGATATTTTATAAGCTATAAAGCACTGTGCAAATGTTAGCTATTAATTTTTCTAATGCCAGGGGAATCACAGAATTCACCAGTACCACAACTAAAATACAAAAAAGGACTTCCCGCACACATCCTTCCCCCAATGTTACACACCCAGGAGAATTCATGGAAGGCTTGAGGTTGACCCTCTGCAGCTACTCCCAGGCTTAGTCATACCTGTTAAAATAAATGCAAAACATTGCAGCTAATGGCTTCTACATTGCTGGGTGACCTTGAAAAGGTACTTCACTTCTCTCTCCAGGCTTTCATTCCCTAACCTGGGAAATGAGGAAGAAGGAGCTGAGCTGGGTGATCCCCAAGGTCTCGTGTTGTAAGATTCTCTGGGCAGACAGAGCCTCATAGGAGAAATAAGCACATGATGTCACCAGGCTGAGCCAGAAAACACAGGGGCTGAGTCTGGAGAGCAAACGCTGAGCGTTGACAGATGGTTTCAGGAAGAGAGAAAAAGGCAGGGACACTCAGAAGAAACACAGGTGGCATGGATTCTAATTCCAAGTCTGTCTCTGACTTAAGGGAGTTCGAGATAGCCCCCTTGCCAAGTCTCTGCTTCTCTGACAGTAGTGGGGACACAGTAATAACTGCAACTGATTAGATGCTGACTACATGCCACAACTGCATTAAATATCTTCTTTGTTACCAATGAAGCAATCAGGCTTCAGAGAGGTTACACTACCTAATACGAGATCTTAGAACTAAAAAATTGCAGAGCTGGAAGTCTCTGGTTGCTTTCAAAGCCCATGAGATTCTCCATTAGAGTATGTGGACAGGACCCTTAAAAAGGTGCCATCCATTAGCCATTAATGGATGTCAAACTCATTTTCACCAGGGGCCACATGAGCCTCGCAGTTGCCTTCAAGGGGTTGAATGTAATTTTAGGACTGAATAAATGTGACTACTCCTTAACTAGAGGCAAGGAGCCCAGTGCTGCCACTGGGTAGAAACAAGGTGCCGGGCCGGATTCGGGCCACAGGCCTTGTGTTTGCCACCTGTGCATTGGCTGCTGGCCTAATAAACACATTTATCAGAAACCATACAAGAAATAATGCATACTCCTGGACTCTCCTCAGCGTCCCTGCCATCTCCCTTTGACCAAAATCCTGCAGACACAGGAGGCTTGGCATCTTGTATAAACAGGTCTGCCCAGGAACAAGCTAGCCTCAAGCAAGAAGGAGATAGCTGATTAGACACCCCTCCCTCCGAACACCCAACTCCTACTCCCACCCGTCTTGGACCACAGCTTCCCACAGAGCAGCCCTGGTCTTTTCTGGATGCTCATGTATTGGTGTTGCCATGGTGATAGAGGAACATTTCTATCATGCACACATGCACAGCAGAGTGGGTTTCCCCTGCCTAGGAAACTCAGAGGATTCATCAGAGATTGTTTTCCAGCAGCATCCACACACTGCTTTACTGATAAATGAAAGAGCACCCCTTCCATTTAGCATTTGACCGAATCCAGGAACAGAGCTGAGCTTTCTGTACCAAGTCAGTACAGAAAGCAACCCCCTCCCTCTACCTCTGGTACAGTTCCTCTTCAAGGAGGCGCCTTCCAGGTAGCAGGAAAAGATGTTTACAAGATGCCAGTGAACCAGCTGTTGCGTTTGCATAAACTGTGGGCAGCCCTGACTCCCCAGTCACTCAGCCACTACCAGATGGTGGATCAATTAGATCTTTAGCATCAGACCCATATAGGTTAATCCTCTAACTCAGCCACTTATTAGCAAGACAATCCTATGCAATTTATTTAATGAGACTCAGTTTTATGTATCTGTAAAGTGGGGTTAATCTTTCTTTGCAGAGTTGTTGAAGAAAACTAAATGAGATCATGTATAGTGCCCAACACAGTGTCTAGTACATGGTAGGTACATATTCATGACAGTGATTATTTTAAAGAAATAAATGTAATTAAACATATGTTCTGATTGGGAGACAAATATATGAATTCCTGGTTTACCACACAATAGGTTAAGAGTTATGTAATATTCTGGAATCAGTTTTATTTTGAGTCTCATTTTTTCATATATAAAATGAGAGATCAGGATGAGATTTGTAGGCTCAGGACCTATGTGAAGATTTTATTTTGACAATATAGTTATAATATCTCTGGTGGGAATCTGGCAATTTGGGCCAAGAATTAAAGAAAAAGACATCCTTTTTACTAGTGAAATAGCATAAGGCATTAATGGCATTATATCTTAATGTAAATCAATATCTGTACACTGAGAAATACCTTTCCCCCACCCCCACCCCAATACCACATTGTATGAGTTCCCGCGTAACTGTCCCCAGGGAAAGGTTCCTTAGTGCCAGGGCCAGCTCTGAGCAGATGGCCCCATTTCTTTTCTTGAAAATAGCCAGCTCCAGAGTTGGGAGAAAAACAGAGTCATAGTCCAAGGTCAAACATTTTAATGAGTGTAATTCAATCCAAAAAGCCCACCAGCATTCTCTCTCCATACCCTCCCCTTCATCCTGCACATCTGCAGAGCTCTGCCGGGGCCAGAGACCCTCTGGAGTGCCTGGCTGGCGTGCCTGTCCCCTGTTCCTGATCAGGAGTGAGTCAATATTCCTATTTCTTGGTTTTTATCTTCTCCCTCCCTACACTGTCAGTGTCAAGAGAATGTCTTTTCTCATCTCCAAAATAGCATCTGGTTCATTCGAAGCAGGCTAGCAGTAAGCTTTCTGCCAGCACCATCATTTCTTGGAAGACAGAAGGCATCCCCTATTCAATTATCTAAAAGTCCCCTTGCCTGATGATTCATCCAACCACTCCATCACGAGCCGGTCCTGGGTATCCTAAAGTCACCTTGAACAGATCAACAGTAATGATTGCTTGCCACATTGCCTTGAATTTTTACAACAACTTCACAAGATAGGAACCATGCTCTCATTTAAACAAATGAGGAAACAGAGGCTCAAAGAGGAGAAAAGACTTCCCCAAGATCACACAGTCTGTCAGAGAAAAGCTGATTCAAACGATACTTCCTAATTTTAGGATGAAGAATTGAACACTCACTAGCCACTTGCTTTTTTACAGGTCATAATGAATGCTTTAGAAAGTGCCCGGGCTCAGAAAGCATGACACCCAAGGGTTCCAGAAAATCAACTCCTGTGTCACCATCTCTCCTATGCCTCCAAGCATTTGTTCAAACTGTTTCCTCTGCTTGAGATACCCTTCCTCATGCTTTGCAGCATGGTGCAGTGGAACAACCACAGTCTTTGTGGTAGACAGAAGTGTTTTAGAATCCTGATTGTACTACTTGCAGCTTTATGATCTCAGACAATTTATCAAATCTCCCTACAGTTTTCTTTGTCTGTAAAGTAGGCTATCTCCTTCATAGAATCGTCATGCGGATTTGAGCTGTAAAGGGCCTAGCAGGTGCTAGTGATTATAACCAGTTCTTCAAATGCAGCTCAGGCACCACTGCTTCCGAGACAATCTCCCTGACTCTGCCTCCCTCCTCGTGCTCTAACAGTCACTCATTTTTTTCTTTCTTTATTCAATGAGTATATAAAGTACATAAATAGCTCAATCATAGTATTCAGTACACAATATGATAATTGTTAGGTCTTATTCTGTTTTCCTCATTAGATGGGGGTCTTTCTGAGAACAGAGATTGTGATTGAGTCATTTCTGAATCCTGATTACCTAGTCCAGGGCCTAGCAAGAGGGAAGAAGAAAAGAAGAAAGAAAAAACAAAGAATAAAAGGAAAGACAGAAGGAAAAGAAGACAAGGCACAGGACTGCTTATGAACTGCTTCAAAAAACATGTCTGTGTATCCAGGCAGACAGGAAAAGTACCTGGTCCTTCCTTAGCCCCCTTTGCAAATGCCTCCTGATTCCTCCATTTACAGAAGCCAACAACAGAATGAGAATATCAATGAACTCCTGAAAAGGAAGCCTCAGATGAGTCCCACATTGAGAGTGCAGACAGGCAAGTGGTGAGTGGTAAGGCACAGCTGCAGAAAGGAAAATTCCATCTATGCAGCCTCTGGGCAAAGACAGCTGTCCCAGGCCTGGTAACAGAGTGTGCCGGCTGCTGACCGAGCTCCGCCCACCTCCAGCAACTGCTGCTGCAGCCCAGGCAACAGGCATGGCAGGTGATGGAAGGCAGCTACCAACTCAGCAGGAAGACAGCAGGCTCACCCAGGTAGGGAAAGCCTGAGCCCCAGAGCTCTACAGAGCTGGAGCTTGGAGCCCCGAGCCTTGGTCAAAAGTACCAGGGAGGAGGAGAGGAGGGTTTTCTTTCTCCCTGCTCCCCAGACCTTGCCCCTGCCCACCACTGAATCATCTGAAGGACTTTTTAAAAATTCCATTCTAAACCCACTATCCTTCCTCCACAAAGGATAGCCAGGCATTCATGATTCTCCATGCCCTCTGTCTAGCTCATCTCCTAGTCTTCCTTGACCTGCTCGGCAGCCATACTCAGCTTCTTTCTGGTCTCCAAACAAAACATGCTCTGTCATACCTCTGTGTCTTTGCTGATGCTGCCCCCTCTTCTAAGAATGCACTCTGCCCATGATTTGCTGTGTTAGGGTCAGTTACTCAGAAGCAGAGTATAAATGGTTTGCTTAAGACATGATCCCAGGAGGCACCAGTGGGGACGTAGACAATTGAGACTGAGGAGGCAAGGAAGCCAAGAAAAGGTGCATTAGTGAGCAGGTTACTATTTTGGGCAGCGGAGCCGAATCCCACTGAGCAGCACTCAGTTATATCATAGAAAGCATCTTGGAGCTGTCCCACTCAATGGTTGAGAAAGCGGGGGCATTTTTTTCACCAACTCTCATTCAAGATTGGTTGAGTACGGCTCCTTGGAGTGTTAGCTCCCCCAGCAGCTTGTGCAAGAGCCAGGCCCATCCCCCTACCAGAGCTAGCTCCCAAAAGTAGCTCCCATATAACTATATGGTAGCAATACCATCTGCTACCCTTGCCAAACTAACTTAACTACTCCTCATCTTTCAAGGCCACGCTCAAAAGCCAATACCACTAATCCCATAAATTTCACAGCCCCCTCCTCTTCATTCCTAGGGCATGTTGAACACAACCCCATTAAGTATTTATCCTTATTTATTATAGTGACTTTCTACCTATCTTCTCTACTGGACCATGGGCTTCTCCAGGACAGAAATCATGACACAAGATGGCACATAGATAGCCACTGCTCATTAAATATTAGTAACAGTTAAGAATGCTAATGAACATTGATGATTCCCAGTACCAGCCCAAGACTCCAGTTGTCTGGGAGGATCCTTGATGACCTATTGCATTTTGTGACTGGAGAAGAAAATAGTGTCATGGCTTTAGAAAGTATAATACTAAATGCTGCCTCAGTTTCCTTAAGGTCATCAATTGTCAGGACACCAAAAAGCAGCCTATCCAAAGATCTCAGATTGAAGCTTCATAAGCTCTACTTTGCCATCCTCTGCCCTGGTGTGGACAGACACCTCACAGTGGATGGAAAATCATTGTATTCGTACAGAGTTGTAGTTGTTTATAGCATACATAACATCATCAACCTATCTGAGTATTCCTGGCACTCATCCTAGAGGAGCTTAGTTGTATGGACAGGGCATTCCCTCTGCCAGAACCTCAAATACCATCTCTGCCTCAAGGGCTCTGGGTCTCGCCTGTAAGCTGGTGGCAGGAACTAGGACCCAAGTCAAATCAGATGTGATGTTTCCTAAGATAGCCTGAGGCAATTCTGCCAGAGTGGAGATTTAAAATGCGAGGGAAATGAGAAAACCTTTACAATAGCAGTAAAAAGATAGAGTATCCACCAATAAACATAACAAGATGTACGCAAATTCTATGTGAAAAAATTTAACATTAATAAGGTATACCAAATAGTACTTTACAAAAAGAAAGATATATCATTTTTGTGGATAGTAAGACGATATCATAAAGATGTCATTTATCCCTAAATTAATCTGTAAATTTAATGCAATTCTAGTAGAAAAAAATACCAACAGATTGGGGGAGGGAGGAACTAGACCAATTGACCTTGAAGTTCACATGGAAAAATAAAAAATCAGAAATAGCTGGGAGAATTCTGAAAAGAAAGAGTAGAAATGGAGAGAGTGGCACTATCAAATGTTAAAATATGGTATTAATCTGCAGTCATGTAAACAATGTGGTACTGGTGCATCACGAGACAGATCAATAACTAGAAAGCTCAGAAATAAACCTACATATATTCAGGAATCTAGTATAGAATAAGTGTGGCCCTTCAAATCAGTGAAGAACAAGATTATTCAATAAATGACTCAGTTGTTATTGAAATAACTGAATAGTTATCATGGGAAAAATGTAAATGGGATCCATATTTCTCACATTATAGCAAAAAAAATTTCAGATGAATCAAAACCAAAAGAGTAATAAAAGAAAATGTAAGGATTTTTGTTTAATAATCTTGGAGTGAGAAATAGCTGCCTAAGAATGACATATCTCAGCCATAAAATTTAGAACAGATAAATTTGACTGCCATACTGTTTCTCCATGGGAAAAAAAAAAAAAAACCTTCATATATCCAAAAGGCAAGAGACAAACTGGAAAAATTACTGGCAATTTATATCACAGGCATAGGACTAATTCTGCTAATATATTAAAAGCTTCTATATATCAATAGAGAAAAAAAACAATTCTATAGCAAAACAGAGCATAGACATGAAAGAACAAAAATACAAATGACTTAAACCTCACGCATCGTTAAGAAAACTGAATGATGGGGAAATGCTCATATGCTCCTTTGTATCTCTAAATTTTGTAACATCTGCCTGTAATACCTAGTTTAAAAAAAACCCAAGCTCAAAAAAGATCCAAAAATTATTTTTAATAATAATAAGGCCCTGGGTACTAGGTGAAAGGACAACTGTGGGCAACAAAGGCCTACGTGGAAAAACAAATCGTAAAGTTGGTAGCTGAGAGAGTTAAAAGCAGTGTGGGGAAGATAGTGGGGTATCCGTCACACAAGCTTGGTGTTCAAGTTCTAGATGTATTCTGTGCTAGCTGTGTAACTTTTGCAATTGGTGTCATTTTATGACCCTCAATTTCTTCATCTGTGAAATGGGAACAGTTGTCATTACTTCAGGGTGTTTTTGAGGTTCAAAGAGTTGATGCACAAAAATGCTTAGGACAATGTCTGGCATATAGTAAATGTATGAAGGCCATCTTGCCCATGCTCAGAAGAGAGTGGATGTGACAGCATAGTGGCTGTGCAGGATAGGTATAGAGTCCTAGACCTCTGACTTCCCCAACGTGATATCTATTAGACTGTGACTACACTCCCTGCTGCCAGTCATAAAGTCACCTCCTCTAATCTCAGAAGATCCACAGGAAACAAATAACCCAAATCCTCTTCTGTAGTTATTCTCTTTATTTCCCAAAGCCTCTGATACCCAAGAATTACCGATATCTGTTGACTTGCTCAGGACTCTTTGGCCGTGAATTCTCCTAGAAAAATTCAATAAGGCTCCAAATACCCTAATCTATAATTTTGGCTCAATTCAGCTCACAGTAAGAGTTCAATATGTCCATTTTGCACAGTGCCGTGGCTGTTCCACCCCAGGACCTGTCAATAAGACCATCCCACCTACTCATCACATTCTTGTCAGACCTTAAAAGCAAGCTATGATTGATAGCTGCTACCCTAGGCAATCCCACAAGGCTAGTAGATCCCCACTGCTATCTGATCCCAACACACTCCAACCAATCTGTCTCCCAGGTCCGAACTCCTGGCTCCATTCCCAGACCTTCATCCTTACTTCTGGCCTCTTCTAGATTTTTGTATCTTGTGTCTCCTCTGGCCTTTTGACCTCATGGCTCCTGAATAATTTTTGACTTGCATAACCATTATAGTAGTTAAGGACTGTACCTTTGTTCCCCAATTAAAGGGAACTCAGATTAGGCTGACCCCCAAAAGAACTGGGAAGAACATAACAGTTTGTCTCTACTATATTTCCACTCCCATCTCAGGGCCCCTGGCTCAGATTTGATACTATTCTCCCCTGGGCGCCACCCACAATGCTCTACTCCGTGTTAACTGTGTCATCAGTAGCCTCAAGAAATCAGCTGTTATGGTTTAAGAATGATTGCCCCTGCCTCCTTTTGCCATGAATTTTCTAAGGAGTTCTGAAGACCTGCAACGCCTCCAAGTCCCTGTGGAAAGTTTTCATTGTATTATCTGCCTAGCAACCTCTTCCCCAACCTTTTCTGGGACACTTTCTCCCACACTCCATCCACATGGCTCACTCTCTTGACTCAGACCAAGCCAATCAGAATCTTTCTGCGGGAGTTCTTTTATTTTAAAACTAGATTAAAGAATAATAACTAATCTTTGTGGTAGTAGAAACTCTAAGGCAAAATGCAAGGCTTATTCAAAGCCCTTTTACCACCTGTTCAAGTCTTCTGAAAAGGACATACCAAATGGGATTAGACATGGAAAGGAGTTCTTAGGGAAACACCTGTGAAAGATAAGGGGCGGGAGCAGGAGTAGGGCACAGGAGCCTCAAACTGCAATGAAGATCTGACACCTGTGAAAGGAAAGAGGCCTGGTTAGGAACAGTCTGACTGCACCATAATTCTAAGAAAGTTTGGACCAGGCCTAAGCGGAGTTGCCAAGCCAAAGATGCCAATCAGAGGAATGGACCAACATCAGACCCCCACCAGCTCAGTGTCAGCCGGAAACAGTCTGGAGAAAGTGTGGCCTCAGCAAAATGCTGTTGTGGGTCCACAGGGGTGTAACTAGGCCTGTCAGTCAACACTGCTCTCCACAGGAGGCTCTCTTGAAGGAGTCTGTAAGTCCAGTACTCTGAAAAGCAGACACTACAACAGTACTAAATGAGCAAGGATTTTATTAGGCAAGTCACCAGTGAGAGGAAATGGGAGGGAGCCAGGGAAGGCTGGGAGAACGATCAGCCTGCAATGCAAGATTGATTCCAGGTGCGAGAGAGGAAGGTAGCATCCTAGACCACCATGCAGTCCAGGGAAGATTTGATAAGCTGTTGGGGCATCCCCAAGCCAAAATCGGTCATCCACGAATTCTGTTCTTTTAAAAAAGCCTCTCTTAATATTCCTGACACACTCAGACCCTACCTGGGAGCAGCATAAAAAGCATAGCCTCAGGGCAAACATAGGTAATGAATTTCAGCATCTGGGACCCTTGGTCAATGAAGATCTTTGTAGCTGCATGTGTCTCAGGCACATTCTCACTGGCTACCTCAAGATCTGAATGATGCATTTACATAGCCTCCAACAGCAGCATACAACAGAAAGCTGGTTGGCAGTAAGAATATTTTGGGTCAGGGAATTCAAATCAAGCCAACTCACAGGGCCTAGATACAAGGAATGAACAGACAAGTGAGACTGATATGGGTGTTCCCTGTAAAAATTGTCAATTTGAATGAAATTTGGTGGATGAATGGCTACTCTATGAAATTATCATTCTTTCAGAGCAAGAACCATGTATTATATCTTTGATATCTCCAGCATGTGTAGCGGTGTCTAGCATCTGAGGCTTAGTAAATAGTTGTTAGATACATGAGACTGTTCCTGCCTTTGATAAGCTCCCAGCCTAGTAGCAGAAACAGACATATAAAAACCACAATACAATAAACGCTATAAATTATATGCAATGTGCTATGAAATCACAGAGCAAGAAGCATTCAGTTCTCTCTCAAGAGATCTAGAGATATTTCACAACTGACCTGGACTTTAAGGGGTAAATGAGACTACACCAACAAGAGAAGGAAGAAAAGTCTTTCCAGGCAACAGGAAGAGCATCTACAAAGATATGATGACATAATAATATGAGGAAGCTTCAGAAACAGAAAATTAAGTTTAACTAGACCATGAACTCTGGTGTCTTATAAGTTGTGTCTTATTCTTGAGTGGGTATCCACACTTAGCAGTGACCTGGAGTATAGTAGGTGCCCAATACATTTTTTTCTTTTTAGGTTTTTTTCAGTGTTAGATATAATTGACATTCAACATTGAGTAAGTTTAATATGTACAATGTGTTGATTGATACACTTACATATTGTAAAATAATTGTACCATAGTTAGATAACATCTGCATCCACGGCACATAATTACCATTTCTTTTTTGTGGTGAGAATATTAAGTTCTACTCTCTTAGCGACTTTCAAGTATATAATACAGTATTATTAACTATAATCACTATGCTGAACAATGCATTTCTTGGTAGAATTTCAGAGTGGCTGAAGCATATTGTTGTGTGAAGATGGGTAGAGGGTGATAAGCCTGGACAAACAAGCTGGAACCAGGTGGTAATAAATAATAAGAAAAATAAATAAATTAATAATAATAATAATATAGTAACAGTACCAAACATTAATTATGTGCCTGATGCATGCCGGGCCTTTGCTGAAAACTTCACATGCATATAATCTTTTCAACAACCTTATGAAATAAGCACTATTATAATCCTTTTTTTTACAAGCCGAAACTACTGATACTCAGAAAGTAGAATGGCTTCACCAAGATCGAACAGGAAGGATGGGACCGAGATGGGATTCAAGCCGTGGTTTGGCTAGTCGCTTCACCACAATACTGCCCCCTTGCTGAAGAGTATTACCTTGATTCTGAGACAATGGGGAGCCACCAGAACCATCTAATATCTGTGTGATGCCCTCAAGCTACAATGCATCCATGGCCCTTTTCCCTGCTTCTCTGTTATGTAGAAGTCTAAGATACCACCAGAGTGACATGACAACGTTGGATGGGAGAGACCAACACAAAATCAGGAATGAGATTGGGGGTAGATGACAGGAAACAATCTTAAAAGTACTCTCAACCCAAGTAGTAAAGACTGTTGTGTGCCAGGCCCTGTGCTGGGCACTTCTGTTGCGTCCTCTTGCCCAGTCCTCCTGTGTATAAGCCCTCCATGCACTTGAGGATTCTGAAGCTCGGACAAGTGTAGGGTCTTGCTTAAGGTCATTGAGTTAGTTGCCCACAACTAATCCAGAAGCATCAAATACTTACAATAGTCCTTACAGACTATTCACCTACCCCAGAACTTTCTCCACGTTACCTTTCCCCACCTCCCTTATTTATAAAGCCAACATAAATTCTTTCAAAGCAATTTACATCTTTCTTCTCCAATCTCAGTGGATAAAAGAACCCTCTCTGCCCCAGCACGGAGGACATGTCTGTCTTCTCCATCTAGCCCCACTGATGGGGGTTTAGACTGCATGCTTCAGGACCTGACCCTTTTTCTGGCTCACATATTGCTCAACAAACCCTGTCTTTTAGGACAGCTTTCAGCCTCAAACATTTTTGTATAACACAGGTATTTCTGACTCTTAAACCCATGTTCTTTTTGCAGCAGAATGCTTTTCTACAGTTTTAATTTTAATCAACTCATTCTTCTTTCCCAGCATGGCCATGTAACAACAGGTGGCAGCTATCTACAAGGCCTATGTCAAACACTCGCTTTCACCAACTGCTCAGATGCCTGCGAGTGGTCAGGGCCCTGCCTGTTTTGTTAGGCTTCTCCCTTTCATCAGCTGTGCAGATCGGTCTATCACACAGGTAGGTCTGTGCCCAGCAGACACACAATCTAAGGTAAATTGATTTAAGAAAAATTTTACCCATAGGATTAATTGGGGAAATTCCCAAACACTGACATCTTTTTAAAATGTTCCTCAGGGAAGGAGTCCCCCTCTTCCCAATCTGTGTTACTGGTGAAAAAGTACTCATTATCTCTGTTTTAAAATCTGAAGTTCTGTTTAAATATGTTTTTTAAAGTTATGCTCTGATAAACTTGGGTCTAAACTGAAAGCTCTCTGGCTGAAAAAAAAAATTGGTAACGATGTCTAAACTAGCTGTCAGAAAATGTGGTAATTGGGGGGAAAAAGGGTTCAAACATCAGTATGATCACACCATTACGTAAACTGTTTCTTTTTCCTTCTGCTTCACCCAAAGGTGAAGGAGGACCCTTCTAGGAAAAGGAGAATGCCCGAGACTTCTCTGACTGAACAAGAATGCTAAGACAACTGAGGCCACTTCACTAATGATTGCTAGCAGGAGAGGGATATGAAACAGAGAAGCCAACAAAGAAGTCTCTGGAAGGACGTTTAGTGACACTAAACCTTGTTCAAAGCATGTCTAGCATGGATAAACTCTAGAAGGATTTAATGCTAGGAGAGATTCAGACTGTTTCAAAAATAATCATCTACCCAGCAGCCAAATCCTCAGTTCTAACCCTTCCTATCTGGCCTCACCTGACAGCAACTTTGGTTAAATGCTAAAGCTGGGTGAAGGGTGGAGCAACTTGCTCAAGGTCACAACAGGGAAGCTTCAGATTTGGGGCTTTTTCTCTAAACTCTTTGTAGCTGTGCTCCACATCCAGGTTGTAATTGTAGGGATCTTAGAGAAAGCAGGTCTGCTTAATGCTGTTTTTATCCCAACTCAAAACAAAAATTTATCATTGCCAGGAAGGGTCTTCCTGCAGTCTAAAGCAGTTCTTCATCAAAGTTGTTAGAGTGGAGATTTGTCGTTCAGATCCTCAGACCCCGCTCCCAACCCCCATTTTTTACCTTTTTCCTTATTCCTCTTACTCATCTCAGTCTGCTCCTATTTTCCCTCCTGGTTCCCTCCCTTCAATGAAAACCTGCTCTCAGGAAAGAGTGCACATATCGCATTGAAATGCTTAAGCAACTGCATTTTAACAAGGATGTAAGAATGGCCTCAGTTAGAGGTAAATATTTAATGGTAGAGACCATCTAATGGAGGAAAGTGTATCTTGGGGAAAACAAAGTCTTCCCAAGGCCCTCAAAGTCATATCAATAGTGGATCACCTATATGCTTTATGAATCAGATCTATTTCACCAGCTTTATGGATTTGGGCCAGTTTCAGTAAAAGGCAGTGTGGCGCATCAGAAACCACGGTGGGCCAGGAAGCATCTGAACATTGTTTTCCTCATACGTAAGAAATGGAGATTGTGTCTTATAATCTCTTGCTTACATTCTAGAATTCAGGGTGGATTTTTAAGGGTCACAGCTCCCCAGGCAGTCAGACCTGGATTAGAGTGTCATCTCTGTCACTACCATTTGGAGGAAATTGACAAGTCACTGAAACTCACAAACCTTACTGTCCCCATCTATAAAATGGGAATTAAAAGTCCTACCTCAGAGTATTATGAGAAATCCAATAACTTGTGTGGTACATGAAAGAGCTCAATAAATATTGGTTATTATAATCATTGCCTCCTGTTAAAGTGTGATCAATTTTTCCTCAGTCAGCAACCTGTCACCTGACAGTTGGATAGTCTTTCAACAAAGGTCAAGGCTGAAACTTCCTTTAGTTCCTCTGAATTCTCTAACCTGACTTCAGGGAGAAATTTATATTCAAAACAATTGGAAGTCTACTGAAAAGAATAAAAAGGATTTCTTTCTTAAACAAATGGAGGTTTAATATTCTAATGTTTCACCTAGCATTTATGAGTCACTGAAATTAATTGGGTTTGGTATTGAAAGAAGCACATTATTAACCTTATGTCTTTATAGTCAGCTCCCTGGAAAGTATTTCTAAAGAAAAATCAGTATGTCACACCTGATCAGCATTATAATATGATTAGTTTTTAAATTAACAAGAAAGAAAAATATTACATTTTATTAAATCTTCTTGGGAATAAATTTGGATTCTAGCAGCTCAATTGTTTGTAACAATTCAACATGAATCATACCCGAAAAAAACTATTCAACAGGAAAGTGTATATTTTATTCATTAAAAGTTAAAATGTTTGTCATATATTAAAACACCTCTTTATTTCCCTGAGCATTTTTTACAGTATCATTAATTCCTTTCCATCCCCTCTTTATTTTTTAATTCTTTTTTTTCCTTATCCAAGGACATTTTTCTCATTTTTTTAGAGAGAGGGGTGGGAAAGGGAGAGACAGAAACATCAATCAGTTGCCTCCCATACACACCCTGACCGGGGACTGAACCCATAACCTAGGCATGTACTCTGACCAGGAATTGAACTCACAATCTTTTGGTTTATGAGACGACACTCCAACCGAGCCACCAGCCGGGGTTCATCCCCTTTTTTTAATTCACAAGTAAATACAGTTTCTTTGTAAGAAATATAGATCAGCAAAAAGAAGAATAAATCCCCCAAATTCTACTCAAACCAGAAACTTAAAACTCATCCTTGATTTCTCCACACATCAGAACAATCACCTGATCTTGTCAATTCCACCTCCTTAACAGCTGTGGAATCTGGCATTTCTCCAACACACTGTCACTAGTCTAGTCCAAGCCCTCATCCTGTATGACCTAGATTTGTTCTACTGTAAATGTGATCCATGGACCAGCAGCATTGGCATCACTTGAGAACTTATTAGAAATGTAGAATTGCAGGCCCTGCCCCAGATCTATTGAATCTAGATCTGCATTTTAATAAGATCCCTGGGACCCTGGCTGGTGTAGCTCAGTGGATTGAGCATGGGCTGGGAACAAAAGGGTCCCGGTTTCATTCCCAGTCAGGGCATATGCCTAGGTTGCAGGCCAGGTCCCCGTGAGGGCCATGTGAGAGGCAACCATACATTGCTGTTTCTCTCCCTCTCTGTCTCCCTCCCTTCTCCTCTCTCTAAAAATAAATAAAAATAAAATCTTAAAAAAAAATACTTAAAAAAAAAAAAGATCCCTGGGTAACTCATATAGATACCTCAAAGTTTGGAGAGCACTGCACTAGACCAGGAGTGGGCTCCCAAATTCTGCATCTCTAACAAGCTCCCACATGGTGCTAGATGTGGCACTTCCACAGACACACTCTGAGTGGCTTCTTGTTTGTTTCCCTGCCCCCAGCCTGGCCTCTTCCAATCCAATCCACATTTAGCCAACAAAACAATCTTTCTAGAGAATATATGATAATGCTACTTTCCTGCTCAAAACCCTTTAATGGTCCCTGGAGTGGACACTTGCTTTATTAGTAGCAATAATTACAATAGTACTAATAGTTGTTGCTCCTGTGATTTGGGTGTTTGTTGCTTTAGAGGGGCAATGTGGTTGATCCCCTTCCTAGTTTGGGAAATCCCCCATTCTCTAACTCTTAATGGAAATCAAAGGTGGCCTCCCCATGTAGAAGCTGAAAAACCCAGATACAATTTCTGTCTCAGAACTTCTGGCAACCAGAGAACTGTGCACATGACCTAGGTTAGGCCAAGCTGATGCTCTCTCTTAGGGATTTTCAATCTGGAGTTGTTGATGAAAAGAAACAGAGGAGCAGCTCCAACACCCTGTTAAAGTATACAGTGCAGTGGTTTTTAGAATATTCACAAGAGTGTGCAACTATCACCACTATCTCATTTCAGAACAATTTTATCACCTGTAAATGCTTTTTTGACCCTTTCTTCCCAGACAGTAGCTTTGGGTGATGGATGAGCTTTAGTTCCCCATTTTGTTTTGCCCCTGTAGCTACTGTGACCACCTCATTCACATTGGCCTGGGACCTTCCTGGTTTTAAAACTGAAAATCCCACATCTCAAAATATTCTTGGTTCTGGGAAAACTGGAGCAGTTGTTCATTGTCAGTGCTGATGAAGGAAACATCATCAATGCCCTGCCCATATTCCTTACCACTCAGGAGTGTACCAGCTGCCTTCCCACTGCCAATTCCTGCATCTCTTTGTCTAAAAACTTTCTCGAAAGGTTTGGAAGCCTGCTTTGCTCAAAACAGAAGGATAAATTAAACTCTGCCCTATGGGAACAGCCCTGATGGCAACTGGAATACCGATACCTCAGCTCTGTTGCCTCTCAGGTGGGATAACTCTGAAGGTGAGGATTTTACACTGCCTGCCATCGTCTCCCCAGCAAGATAAGCTCCATTCACCCAAAATGATAGCTGACTGGATAACCCTTGTTTGCCTTCTCACTTCCTTAGTCTTGAATCTATATCTCAGGATCTGTTTCGGTCAAATCCGCACCTAGCCCCCATCTCAAATCTTTGAAATAGACAATAATGCTTTCCCATATGTGAAGTGTTATGCAAATAAAACTTTCTATTCCTTCTTCCCACCAAATTGTTGCCCATAATGCTCACCATATACAAATTCTGGAACTGCCCACCACTTTCCTAAACAGATCTTAATAACCCACACAACCCCCAACACACAAACTCCCTTAACCAGAGCTTAGCCCACCTTCAGTCTTTAAGCTTCTCCTTGGGCCCAGGGAAGACCTACTTCAAAGCAGGAAACTTTATAATCATTATTGGCTGGGCTCCATCTGATGACCCACAAGCAGATCACACTTTATATTTCTGTTTATTGTCAATGTCAGGTCCTCTTGGAAGGCAGGATCATGCCCCTGTCTATCAGTGGTGAGCTCTGTCTGAACCGTCTGAGAAAAATGGATCACAAACTAACTGCGGTGTAAATGCAGAGCAAAGAAAAGCACCGTTATGAACGTAGGAAGCTGGAGCAAAGCAACCCCAGGAAAAATGGGGTCTGATTGGAGGCACACCAAGAGGACTGCCATTGCCCAAATATCTGTTCCACAGACCAGAAATGTGTACAAAATGCCACCATTAGAGAGTTATGTCACAGTGTATTTTCCAAAGACAGCTGCACCAATACATGTTCATCCCACATGTTCTTTTTATAATATGATGTTAACATTCTTTCATTGAGAAGTAGGGTCCATGTTACCTCCCCTTGAAACTGGGTAGACCTTTGGGATGTGGATTTAAAAAAGGGGGTTCAATGGAAAGAAACCTCACAGGGTGATCTGATTATAAATTTGTAATTGGGCAGATTATGGTAGGTAGTCATGCCTCAAGCCTTTAACTTCTTTAGTGAAAGGTTTTATGCCAGTCCTGTCCATTGTTTTTGTGCACCTAGGTTAACACACCTTTGAAATGCCAGAAGTAATACCCCTCAAAGGGGATATTAACCCTCAAAAGAGCACATAATCTTAACTATTTTGTAATCCA
>PVJI01020247.1:0-29388 GCA_004026765.1 Micronycteris hirsuta | reverse complement strand
TTTTTTTTAATTTATTTTTTATAATTACTTTATTCTTCAATTACAGTTGTCTGCATTTTCTCCCCTCCCCTCCTCCCTACCCCTTCCAACCCCATCTCCCTCCCTTGCTTCCTCCCTCCCCCTTGGTTTTGTCCATGTGTCCTCCACAGTAGTTCCTGAAAACCCTTCTCTCCACAGCCCCCTCCCCCCTCCCCACTGGCTATTGTTAGATTGTTATTAATTTCACGGTCTCTGGTTATATTTTGCTTGCTTTTTTTCTTTTGTTGATCATGTTCTAGTTAAAGGTGAGATTATATGGTATTTGTCCCTTACCACCTGGCTTATTTCACTTAGCATAATGCTCTCCAGTTCCATTCATGCTGTTGCAAAGGGTAAAAGCTCCTTCTTTCTGCTGCATAGAATTCCATTTGTAAATGTACCATAGTTTCTTGATCCACTCATTTGCTGATGGGCATTTGGGTTGCTTCCGGCACTTGGCTATTGTAAACTGTGCTGCTATGAACATTGGGGTGCATAGGTTCTTTTGGATTGATGTTTCAGGGCTCTTAGGGTATAATCCCAGCAGTGGAATTGCTGTGTCAAAGGCAGTTTCATTTTTAGTTTTCTGAGGAAGCTCCATACTGTTTTCCACAGTGGCTGCACCAGTCTGCGTTCCCACCAACAGTGCACTAGGGTTCCCTTTTCTCCACATCCTCTCTAACGCTTATTTGTTGATTTGTTTATGATGGCCATTCTGACCAGTGTGAGGTGGTATCTCATTGTGGTTTTAATTTGCATCTCCCAGAGAGGCATATCTTGGAGTGGCAAACACTTCTGCTAACCTCCTAAGGGTAGAATCGGGATTAGAACCCTTTCCTCTGCTTCCATCACATATTGCTGCTTCTTGACTAGGTTGTTATTAAGTTGAAACACCATGAAACTTGCTTCATAAAGAATGAGTTTTTATGTTTTTTAAAAAACAAATAAAAAATCCCTGGCTGGTGTGGCTCAGTGGATTGAACGCCAGCCTGTGGTCCAAAGGTTGCTGGTTCAGTTCCTGGTCAGGGCACGTGCTTGGGTTGCAGGCTGGGTCCCTGGAGAGGCAACCAATTGATATTTCTGTCCCTCTCTTCCTCCCTCCTTTCCCTTGTCTCTACAAATAAATAAGTAAATGAATAAAATCTTAAAAAAGAAAAAAGGCAAACAGAAAGTATCCCCATATTAGCAACTGTGGAACTAGGGGGCCACTGAAATTGTTTCCCTTAGAGGTGTGCTAGTTGGCAAGGTTTGCTAACCTTGCTGGTGTCGGTCTGGGAGAATCTTGTGTTATAGTTCTCTCTGTTTGTTTTTAAGTTCCTCTTGCACCAGTGCTATTCGGGGGTATGAATCTGTTAAGGGAGATTTATAGTTCTTTCCTTTTAGGAGAGAATATTAACACTCCGGTTTTGCCTTTTGTGGCTTACACACATTATCACTAAAGTACATTATCATTTTTCATCTGGTGCCAGGGAAGATTTTATCACCTTCTGTGTTAGGTGGCTTGCCCTAGGCAGGGAAGGGATTAGGGCTGTCAGAGCTAACAGGGCTGACTGTGTCCCACTGTATTTTTTTTTTTTTTTTTTTGCCAGTCAAAAAGAAATAGGGAATAATAGAAACTCATCAGTTGCTATTTGTAAAACTGTTTGCCTGCCCTGAATATTCTGGTTTCTTATTGACATAAGCATTGACCACATTTTGCCATGGTGGATAATTTATTTTATGTGAGGCGGTGTTTTCAACAACCACTACAGAGTGTTCTGAATCACTCTGAGCTCGGTCTGGATAAAAGTAAGTGCTTTCATTTTCTCCCATGGATGGTTTCTTTTGCCCAGGAAAGTTATAATTGGCTTCGATCTTCCCCCAAACCCACTATATAGGAACCCCTGATAAATACTTAAACAAAATATAAGAAATATTATAAACAAGCAAAAATCCCACAGAAATAAAAGAAAGCGTGGTGTGTCTCCACTCTTCCAAGTCTAACAACCTGTCAGTTAAGTCAATCCTTGGGCTCTGTGAACAGTAGAATTTTAATGCAATGCATTTGTATCTAAGTGGACAGGAAAGAGGACCATTAAACTGTGGCATCTTGATAAAGTCATTAGGTAGCAAAGGAGACCGAGCTCATCACCCCATCTACATAACGATAAAGATCACTAACACAAAGTAAAACAAGTGAAAACAAGGAGTCAAGTGGGGGCAGGTGGCGTTGACTCCAATTGTGACTCTTGTCAGAAACTCCAAGTGAGGGTAGACTTGCTGTCATGCAGACACAGTCACAGGACTAAGGGAAGGACACATTTGTCATATAACTTTAAACTTTCGTCTCATCACTGAACTACACTGCCTACCTAGTGCACTGCGAATTACTACTACATCGGGCAATGATCTTGAGAATAACACAGTTTTAAGGCTTGTATTTGTGTCTGTTTAATAAATAGTATTACATTTTAAATGTTGGAAGCAAACATTTTAAAATTCTATCTTGGTGTTTCTTCATAAATTACTATATGAAGAACTTCAAGTAACAGATATGACATTGCCTTTATTTGACCTCTGTGGGCCCAGGTGAAAGCCATCAGCCCTGGGCATGACTCAGAGTGCAATCGTCTAGTATTGGAGCATCCATCGTGAGTCACCATGTGGGGGATCGTTGACTCTGCCCGTCAGCTGGGAGCTCAGCTGGGACAACAGACTGCAGCAACAGTACCTGGCCGCCAGTGATGTGGGCTTTGCTCAGCGTGGTGGCTGGCTGGGTTCTAAGGAGTGCCCCAGAAACATATATTTCACAAGAAAGTTAACAGAAAATGTCTGGCCTCTTAAAGGCAGGCTGGAAAGTGCTACAGCGTCACATCTTTCATATTCTGTTAACCAGCAACAGGAACAGAGCAGGGGAATCAACTCTCAGTGTGAAGACGGACAAAGAATTTGCAGCCGCCTTTGATCTACACCAAGGGCAGGGAAATGCTGGGTCATTTTGTTCTCTTACTCTATCTTAGGCCATGGGATTCTGTAGTGTAGGTCTCAAGTTCATGTAAGTTATGACAAGAGTCTCTAAGACATTCCTTTTTACGCATTGTAGGTCTCAGTAAAGCTTCATTGCTTATGATCTACATCTATTTGTTTATTTAATCCTCACAACAACCTGTCCGGGGGGTAATTGTACCTGCCGATACCCGTGGGTGACCGCTACCCGATGCGTGTATGAATCTCATACTGAGACACGCGGGGAAAGAGAGACTGGGGCCACGTGGCTGATTCCTCCCATCTCAGGAAAAGCCCCGTGGCTTGCCCAGCCAGGGTTTTTATTAGGGGTATTAGCACACATTTACATTGGATTGATTATTCATGGGATTAAGCAGAACAGGGGTAAGATTACTCATTAGCAGGGCATTAGGGTGTACATTTAGGTCCGGTGGCAGGCAGGACCAGGTTAAGGTAATATGCAGGGCACAGCAAGCCAGAATTTTTTAAGATACATCTTTGCCAAATTCCTATTAGAGAATTCCCATTCCAGAGACATGATCCACACTTGCTCACACGGGAATCACACAGAGCTGTGCTCAAAACGTGTAAATTCCAGAACATGCGTATTGAAATCACTGCCACAACAACCTTTTGCCACAAATGAGGGAATTGAGACGTTGAGATGTGGAGCACATTGCCCAAGTGAAACGTCTGGTAGTGACGATCCGCAGTTTGAACCTGGGAGGTCTCGTTCCAGGTCCTTCTCTTAACCGTTACCCTATTGCCTCTCCTGACAGTGATTCTCTGCAGAGTTTTTATTTACACCCACAAATTATTCAACACTTTCTTTTCTTTATAAGTTGTTCATCCATTTCAAAATCACCATTTTTTAATCATGTTAGCCTCTTTATATCAGTATCAGACATTTGGGAAACATGGTTTATCATGCCCCAAATGCTGGTAATTCTTTCATTTAGGAATGAGGTCTGTATTTTAAACATGTGTGTGCTTGGGAGCTGGGGGTGAGAGGACAGCCGGGAACAAAGGGAAATGCAGAGACTTTATCCCCTCTCCATTTCCCCCACAGGCCCTGCATGGCTTCTCACTGACCATCCTCCTGCTCCCTGCCAGTCTATGTCTGCATAACTTAGATTCATGTGTGGCCCATCAAAGTTGACACAACTCTCCTCTCAAACACCCATACATCTTTCTTTACACTGAACTTCTCATTGTGTAATGCCTGCTCTTCGGGTTATTACTTAGATCTGATTCCTGAGGGGGGCAACATCTAGTTAGTTTGGCCATGATTTTGAGCCAGGCCACTTTATAGATCGCTGTTTATTCTAGGCGTTCACTGTCTGAAGTTCTCGTGCTTGTCCTACTTCAAAGAATCACATGTAGAGGCTGGGTTGCCTGAACCAAAGAGAACTGCCTCTTTCCCAGGAATGTATGGCTATGCAGCTTTTCTTCTAAGGAGCTGTGGGCAGGATGTAACTGAAAAACTGTAATTGAGATATGATTAAAATAAGATAAAATTGATAAACTAAGCAGAAAAAGAGGGGAGGGGGATAAATGGCTGAATAGAAGTAATTTTTCATCATCGAAAGAGATCTCTGAGGCACTCTAACCTCACCAGTGGTGCTGTGTTCCTATACTTCAGTGAGTGTTAATATGTGACTATGTCCTCTAGGTACTGCTGTGACTGACAGAACGTTACTGTGGTTGAAGCTCAAGCCAGATAACCTTTTGAGTAGGGAGGCTGCAGTAGCGGGGAACTATCTTCTGCCCTACAAAAGGAGAAGGTCCCCATACCTATTCAGGTCTAACTGTAGTTGCAAAGTCTTCTCCAAGTTTTTTTTTTGTCTAAACTATCAAATTACTCTGTATTTCTCAAGTGAGGATAATTCCAGGTAACCAGGTCCTAGCCAACATATGTGTTAAAAAATTTTAACTTTAATAGCATAAGATACTAGGTTATGTTTTATATATAAAAATAATTTCTTCTACACTGCACAAGTATATGTGATAATATTCATTCATGGTTGACTCTTTAAAAAATGGATACAGGTTGGGTTTGATTATTTTATTAGTAAACAAATAAATACAACTAGAAGGAAAAGAGTTCCCCTAGATTATGAAAGCATGATGCCAAGAGCAATGAAAAGCAGTTTTCCCCAGAAGAAACGTCTGAGATCTCAAGTGGTGGTTAGTAACATGGGCCACTGCTTCGGACCACAGAGAATCGAATCCTGACTTGACCACGTTCTGCCTTTGCTGTGTGCTCTTGGCCAAGGGGCTTCAGGGGCTCACCCGTACCATGGGAACGTGATACTCACATGGAGATGCTGTCAGGGTGAAATAGATTATCCGTATGGTTCTCTTAGCAAATTTTAATATTTCCGCAAGTGTGGCTAATTGTAATATTTTGTACCAGACAGCATTAGGAGTAGTTTGATTCAAGTGGGTGTGCAGCACAGCCAGTGCTGGGGGTTTCCAAGTGAAACACGCAGGGTGTAAAATTTGAGAATGCAAAAATGCAATATTCAAGATAAATAATATTTTAATGCAACATTTTAAATCAATGCAAAGAAATTCATGATACATAACATGTAGATAACATCAGAATTTTAAATATAGCTCTAACCCTGTCTCACCTGGTTCCAATAAAACTTTATGTATAAACCAGCAGTCAGCTCATGAGCCAGAGTTTGCTGATTTGATTATTTTTTAAAACATTGCATTAAATATTATTAATCCTAACTACCAAATGTTTTAGTGCCTCCTTAACTTTTGTGTCTATGGGAGTGTCTCACTTATTTAATCCTAGTCCAAGCTCTGGTGTAAAGTTTTTAAGTTTTAACCTCAAAATTCAGAATTTAGAATTCTAGAATTCAAATCCAAAACATAAACAAGATCTTTGGGATCATCATGTTCAGCCCGCTATGTGGGCTTTCTAAGAACCCTTTTAAGAACCCCTTTTCTTAAGAACCCCTTTTAAATGTCAGCATTCTAAGAACCCCTTTTAAATGTCAACATTGTCACTTTGCCTTTAATAGTCTATGACTAAAAAATCACATATGCACAGTATGGAATTGTTGACCTTTTGCAACAATACCAAGCCTGAACTGTCCAGGACGCTGCATTAAACAAGGAAGACTCCCCCTGGCAGAGAGGCCTGTGACTTGGTGGTTGTTTAAAGCCGGGGTCCCCAGCCTGCGAGCCACTGAAAGCTACCAGTCCGGGCCTCTTAGGAATTGGGCTGCGCAGCAGGAGGTGAACTTGAATGTAAAGTGCTCCATCATCCTGAAACCAGCCTCCTCACCCCATCCTTGGAAAAACTGTTTTCCGCGAAACCAGTCCCTGCTGCCAAAAAGGTTGGAGACCGCTGGTTTAAAGGATACATGTGTGCTTCTATGTGTGTTCATTTCTTTTGTACTTTATGTTTTTCTTGACTTCCTCTGACTATTTTTTTAGGGCAAATTTTGACCATCTTGAAAATAAGGAATATCTCAGGAAATTGTTTTCTTTGTTATTTTCAATATTGATGGAATTCTGGCAGTGGGAGTGTAATTAAATTCACAGCGGTTACTGAGCACCTTTTCATAATAAGCCTTTTATCCCTTTACCTAACCCGCCTTTCCTTGCTCCTCGGGATTAAATAGCAGGGAGCCCCGTGCCAGCTAGCTGCACCTTGGCAGGGCTGGACAGGAGTCAGATGTTCTTTTGCTCCTAGAAGGCAGACTGTGTCTCTCACTCTGGTTCACCTCACATTTCAATTTGCAAATGAGCCTGTGGTTTCTGTTTTATTCCTTTGGCACCAACCAAACTGATAGCACCTGAATGTGTAATTACTTCAGCTTTGCAGGGTTCCCCATGTCAAATCTATGGTCTCTGCAGTCCAGTTTGTGTATCTTTAAGGTAAAACAGTCACCCAGGGGTCAGAGGGAGGATAACCCCCTTATGAAACTGAAGAGCACAGTGGCAAGCTCTGGTCAGACAGCGGGCTGAAGAATGAGCATGGCAGAACATCAGGCTTCGTCTCCAGAAGGGCGTGTGTGGTGGTTAATTTTGTGTCAGTTTGATGGGACCACGAGGTGCTTGATTATTTGCTCAAACATGATTCTGGGTGTATCTGTGAGAGTGGTTTTGGATGAGACGAACATCTGAATCAGTAGATGGAGGAAAGCAGATAGACAGCATTACTGTGTGCGGCTTTACCTAGTAAGTTGAAGACCTGCAGAGAACAAAGAGGCTGACCCTACTAGGAGTTAAGAGGCATTTCTATTGCCTGACAACCTTGAGCCAAGAACTTGGTTTTTTCCTGCCCTTCAACTCTGCCTGAAATATCAGTTCTTCCTGAGTCTTGAGACTGTGGCCATCTCTTTGGAAATTATAGCATCTGCTCCCCTGATTTTCAGCTGTTGGACTCGGACTGGAACTATGCTATTGGTTCTCCAGAGTCTCCAGCTTACCAACTACAGATCCTGGGACTTCTTAGCCTCCATAATTGCATGAGCCAATTCCTTAAAATAAGTATATATATAAAATAACAAGATAATAATAATAATAGCATAATACACTTATAATAAATATAAAAACCCATGTTATATATTCTCTGGAGAACCCTGACTGATACAGCGTGCTATTTATTATTAAAAATTTTACCTCAGCCTAAGAGGCCTAGCACTATGATATATAGTGGTAGGGAATATACCTGATCAAAGAAAAAGAAATGAAAGCATCCTCAATCACATACAAGTTTATAGGGAACATTTGTCATTTGGGGAATCTGTTCAGCATCTCAGCCCCTTCTCTTTGTTTTGGGAAATCCCTGCCTTATATATCTTAATGAGAGGCAGAGCCTTTTTCCTTATATAGAAGGAAAAATATCCTAGATTCCAATGACCATTTTCCCTAGTAGGTAGGTCATGAGCCATGAACAGTCAGATGCGCACACAGAGAATTCTGCGCACAGAGCTTGGCACAAAGAAGTCAGATCAGAGCAGGATTCTTTCTGGTAATGGCTCAAGTGATAGCCTCACACAGTGTCCAGGGGCAGCTGTAAAAATGGCAAATGCAGGCACAACCAATGTCTAAATCCAGTGGGGTTAGTCCGGGGTTGAGAGCAAGAGCATTGGCTGTTAGCTCCCGGACCAGAGGTGTCCTCACTGGCTGGGGTCCTTGGTGTGATTGGGGCCAGAGGGATTCTGTTCCCTGTGGCTTCCCTTTGTTCTCCCTCATTTCTCTACCTGGTTCTACAAACTTTGTTGGCAATTATGTTAATAAATTCTGTTTCTGTTAAGTCAGTTGACATCTAAGAATAATGTCTGAATCACTTATTCTTTCCCTAATATTTTTTGAGTACCCACTGTATATACCAGGAACTCTATGTGGTACAGGTAAAACAGTGAGTAAGACAGACAAGGTCCTTTCTCTCCTGCAGCTTACATTCCCGTACGGGGAAGCAAAGAAGGAAGGAAGGAAGGAGAATAGAATCTAGGAAAAGTCAGCTTGATATAAGTGCTGTAGAAAAAAATGAAATAGGGCGACATGATAGAAGGTGACGGGAAGCCCGGGCAGGGTGGTCAGAAAGCGCTGAGAAAAAAAGAAGGAGCACGCAGATAATGGAGAGAAGGGAGTGCGTGGTGGGCGTGATGGGTCATCCGAAAGCCATAAAACAAAAGCAGTCAATACAGGTTCAAACATGAAAGGGTTTTTAAAACCTCATCTAATCCAAACTCCCAGATGTGTCATTAAAGAAACTTAAGTGCAAAAATATTTGAAGCCTTGAATGAGTCAGTGAACCAATCAGAACTGTGGTGAAAATTAAGAGCAAAGTGCGAGGTGGAGGTGAGTGCTCTTCAGTTTAGTTTAAATTGTGAACCCAAGTTTTTTTCCCTTTGGCTCTTCTTTGTTTTTTTTCCAATTCACATTTTCTCAGACCACCTCTCGCCTTTGTCTTGCCGATCTCCTACTCTGCTTTCTCAACAGTACGCATTAAGAACAGGAACTATGAGCTAGTAGCCACCATTTCCTCCTAGTGGTTTTATTCAGATGTGAGGATAGGAGTGGGCATAAATTTCTTCACATGGTCCAAGTGGAAGAGCTGCCAAAGAAAAACCAAGATGGTTGATAGACTGGACGAGAGGTTTGCTAAGTTTGGGACAGGCCACTATAATTTTTCTCAAATGGAAAAATGTTTATGAATAAATAGGTTTAAATATTTTTTAAAAAATCATCAGAGCAGTACTATCAAATCTAAGTATATATGCAAGCCATGTATATAATTTTAAATTTTCTAGTAGCCATACTAAAAAGTAAACAGAAATATTAAAAAATCAGGTGAAGCTAATATTAACAATATATCTCATTTTACTCAATATATGCAAAAGTTATTGATGAGTTATTTTACATTCTTTTCATATTTAGTATTCAGAATGGGTGTTTTACACAGAGTCCATCTTGATTCACACTAGCCCCGTATCAGGTGCAGGAGAGCTGCATGAAGTCAGGGGCTGCCATTCAGAAAGAGTAGCCCTAGAGCAACGCAGACTTAAGTGGTCTTGGAGACAAGAAAATAAATCACTTTCCATGAATCCTTGCAGTCCCTTGGGTACATACTTTTATGATTTCTTTCTTCCTTTTCCATGTTCACTGTCCTCTTTGTATCTCCCACATATGCCCCCCGCCACTACCTTACCACTGCTGCTTTTATCCCTCCTGAAAAATTCTCCTCTCTCACGTGGTTGATAAGCATGTTACAGCTTCTTTTTTAAAAAGCTTCCCTTTTCCTTCCTTCCTTCCTTCCTTCCCTCCCTCCTTCTTTCCTTCTCTCTCCTTTTCAGATCTCTTTCTTGGTGATTTAATTTTCACTTTATCCTTCATTTAAGGCTGTACTGAAAAGCACTATGGCCCCATCTGAGTCATTCACCACCCTCCTTTGTCACATATCTTCTTCCCTCCACAATTAAGAGTTTATAAAAGGAATAGGGAAGTGCCTTTCCTTGATGCTCTAAAAACAAATACAGAAACATGAGAGGGTCTTCTTTCCATATGGTAATCGAGTCACTGGCTGATTTTTATTTTAAGATAATATTATTTTTACTCATGTACTTAACATCAGTGTCCCCAAAATGAGCTTTGTTCAGTGTTTCATCATGCAAAAAATAGTGTTTATCTATACAATAGACCAGTTGATTCCATCATGCCTTCTCTGTTCCCATAATTTTAAGAAGTTCACTCTTTTTGTAACCTATGAACTGCTATAGAGATATTAGTAATCATAAAATAAGAACAATACAGGTATAGTTATCACTGATATATTCATTAATTTATGTTTATTTTTTATTCTCCTTCTGAATATTTGAAAGAAAACCGGTAACAGTTAATATGTACACGAACCCACATATTCCTTATCTTTATTCACATATAATGTTACTATTTATAAATCACTAATTACCCAATCACTTTCTCAATGGTGGAAGACAGACAAAATCTACCCCCTTCAGGATAAAATTTCCAACTACCTGGTGCAAAATAAAAACCCATCAATTATATAGAAATTACGCATTCCCACATGTCTGTGGAATAATCATAGGAAAAGGGATTTAATAATTTTAATCTGCCATAGAAGGATTCCACAGCCAGACAGCACTGAGGATACTGGACTTCTTTGGGCTCTCTGAGGAAGAATTGATTAGGACCTGCAGTGTTTCTCAACATTTTCACATCGTGACTCAAGTAGAAATGTTTTATATTCTGACCGTACCAATGCTAAAGGATGGTGCTGCACGCCAGGCCTTTTTGGGGAGTGACGAGGACTGAGAATCAATACCTCAGCAAAACTGTAACCCATTCACAGAAATTTAGTGTCTAGAAACCTTGGCCTAGGAAGTGTAGGTAATTTTTACTCTTGAAAGAAATACTAAAATAAAGGCTTTATTAGTGGTCAAAACTCCTCTTTTGGGAGGTAGCTCCGAATAATGCTTCCTTGTTGGCAGACTGCCAGGGCCACTCTATTTTAGGAATGCCTAGCTTAGCCCCACAGACAAAAGGCTTAAAAAAGGGACTCTAATCGTTGTCAGCCTCACATCTTACAAGTTTACCAGAATATTTTATGGTAGGTTTTCTGGAATGATCAAAAGACAATGCTACTACTACACACAAAGGCAACAACTGCTTGCCGTGAGCTCATGCACCCTGGAAAATGGAAAGAACAGAGAAAAACAATGTAAACCAATAGAGCATGGATTTGGAGCTCTGCATTTGACACATCTGCTTGGATTGAAGTAAAATTTCCTGATTGATAACTCATGCAGAAATAAACCTTCTAGTTTCTTCTGGACAGACTTTTCCCTCTCTTGAGTGATGGATTTCAGGCCTCAACTTCGTAATTAAGCCACCAGAATGAGTTGCAAAGTTAAACACTTGGCCAAGAGAAATATGGCGTGAAAGCTGCATACGTATTTTAATGCTCTTATTCTGAAATGCTATCTAGGTTTAAAGCTGAATTTGGAGACCCAGAAGAAATCTAAACTATACTTTTCTAGGGAACTAAGATGTCCCTAAGAAGTGTCAAAACATCCACATATGCAGCTGACTTGAAAGATAACAGTTAATATTTATTATTTATTCTGTGCAAGACACTGTGTTTGACACCAGTTAATTAATTGACTCCTTCACAACATTCATATGAAAGAGGTAAATTATCATACGCCTTATTTAAGGATGAGGCTTAATGAGGTTCTGTAACTTGCTCAAGGATCCATTTAAGTAAGTGATGAAGCCAGGATTTGAACCTAGGTCTCCTTTTTAAATAAGTCCCTTTGTTTATCCAGCTGTTCTACTGTTTCCCAAGAGAGTGAGCTCTCTACTAACAAGATCTTTAAATAGAACACTGGGCAAAGAACTAGGAAAGGAGCTACAAGTATAGATAATTAGATGATCTAGATAAACCATTGAATTTCTTCCCCACCCTCCGTTTTTATAATCTATATGGTTTTATCTCATATAATAGAGTCTTAATGATTATAACAGCAGCTACAAAAGGAAATATGAATCTCTTTTGGTTTAAATATTTTAAGGCAATTGGCATTTTAAATTAATGTTACTGTCAACGAAGCCATTTTTCTTAATTTCCTGTTAACATCTCTCTCCTTTTCAAAGCTTTGAATATTCTTTGCATTGATAACTAACATTCTGTTGAATTTCAGTGTTCTATAAATAATTTACTATTTTCTAAAAAACATTAATGCATGGCCCTGGCTGGTGTGACTCAGTGGATTGAGTGCTGGCCTGCGAACCAAAATGTCACTGGTTCAATTCCTGGTCAGGGCACATGCCTGGGTTGCAGGCCGATTGATGTATTTCTCACACATCGATGTTTCTCTCTTTCTCTCTCTCTTTCTTCCTCCTTTCCCCTCTCTTTAAAAAAAATCTTAAAAAAAAATTAATGCATGTGTTGTTGCAGTCAAGAAAACCCAACAATTGTTTGGTGTCATGAGAAACAGTTCTATAAGCAAATACAATACGGGTAACACTTTCTCAAACCTGCACCAAGAGTATTTTAGATAGAGGGTCATTGTGTCGAAACTAAGTGATCAGTGATCGTATGCTTAACATGTCCAGGGTACAAAGATCTCCCTTTAACTCAGTATTTGAAAAAAATGAGAGTACTTTATCCAATGGTATGTGCATTCATGTTCAAACTTTATAGATCTTTCATGGTTTATGAGGAAACCATTGGTGGGGTATACGTGACCCCACAAGTGCTATGTCGTTAACAGTTCCTGGCTGCCAGTGTCAGAGAGCATAGCTAGCTTGGTTGAGTCAGTCTGTCAAACCTAATATGGGACTGAAGTAGAAATCTGAAATTATCCAAGTGCAGGATGGAGGAAAGAGGTTGTCCTGTGAGTTAAAATGTCAGTATAGTAATGGTGTTATATTTAGCTTTGGAACCAAAGTTGCTTGCTGGGGTTTACATGCTCGTTTTCAACACCTAGGGGTCTTGAGAGCTTGGACAAGTGGTTTCATCTCTTAGAGTAAATCCTGTCTCCTACTGTGATCATGCCAGTTATTGGGCTGGCCAAAACCTTTCTGTTTGTCCTGTAAGATGGTTTTAGTGGCGCTTAGTTGTCTTTAACTTCATTTGGAAGAATTTTGTTAGATTGTATTGTGACAGCTATCATAATAGCATGCATTGAAAAAAAATCAAAATTGGTGAGTTTTTGTGTAGCCATTTTAATATTGAAGATGGAAGAAAATATACAACTTTTTGGCATATGATGCTTAACTGCTTCAAGAAAGTTAAAAACGCAACTGAAATGCAAAAAAAAAAAAAGATTTGTGCAGTGTGTGGAGAAGGTGCTGTGGCTGATTGAACATATCAGAAGCAGTTTCTGAAGTTTCATGCTAGAGATTTCTCGCTGGATGAGGCTGCATGGCCAGGTAGACCCATTGAAGTTGATAGTGATCAAATCGTGATATTAATTGAGAAAGATCAATATTATACCCCATGGGAGATAGCCGACATACTCAAAATATCCAAAGAAAGTTATTGGTGAAAATGAAAAATGTCTTTTATTTTATAGAAAAAACTAAAAGGAGTTTTTGGCCAACCCAGTACATGTACTGGCATATTGTAGAGGCCCTAAAAATGGTACCCTCCTCGTTTCAACTTCAAATACCTGCAGGACTCATGGAGGATGAGGCCACACTTATGCCAAATGCACATTTTTGTCCACGGAGAGTAGATGTCTCTCTTGCCTCTTTGCTCCTTCATTTCTAGATCTTTGGAAATTAAACCAATGTTTTAGGAAATAAATGGTGAGCTGGGGGCCGTGCTTTATGGTGCAGAAAATGACAAGCACAGGACTTTTTCACATTTTTTTTCTTTTTGAGAAGTGATTAAAGAAAAGAAATCACAAAGTGCTCACTGACTTCTCATAATAGTTATGAATAAATACTTGGATTTTGATGATCAAGCCTTTAAAAATATAAAGCATAGTAATAAGTCTTATACCGTTTTGGGAAATTATAATATTCTATAAATTTGCCTTAATTCAAAAGAAGGCATTTGGAAAAAAAATTTGTGTGCCCTTCATCCCTCATTCTAAACAGTGGTGCTGAATTTCTGGCACTTTGTTGAAATTTACATCTGAAGAAAATGACAGTGGAGTTGTACGAGGTCTTTTTAGCCTTTAGCTCTTAAAGGAGTTACTTCTATTTGAAAGAGATCTTTACATTTGCATTTTCAAACAACTCAAGGCAAACACTTCTGGTCAAGAAAATGCAGAGATGTAGCTACTACTGATATCCCTCTATAAAAGGAGCTCCACACCGTGAATTTAGTTCCTTCTCTTACACACACAGGCTGTTTGAGATATGTAAGCCATGCAGGCTTAAGAATTAGGTTAAAACCATATTGGAAAGTTGACCCCTGGACATGTACATCTATCTGGCACATATATTTGGGAAATGAAGCCTTTGGCAACCTTTTTCTAGAATCTAAATATTTGGCTGTTATAGATAACAGTTTCCAGCACTTGGGTCTCATCCTGCTTCTTTAGGCATGTGTTTTGACATTAGGCAACCTTGCTCCCATAAAAGGTATCCAGAAGGACGCTGACTCTCCCACACAGAGAATGGATGTGGGAACTCCTGGGTTTCATCTCCTATAGCATCTGCATGAACTTCAGGGAGCTGCGACAAATTCCACGGTGAGCCCTGTGCATTAACAGGAAGCTGCGCCATGGAACCTGGAACCTGGTTTTCTCATCTGGCAATGGGGTTGTCTCAAAGGCAGGGGAGCAAGTGATGTTTTGCAGTCCACGCTGCAGTTTGTTCCTCCCTCTGTTTAAGCCTCTCTACTTCTCCAGTTAGGCACTCTTGAATTGTCTTAATGATGTTAACTGCCCTGGTGGGTATGCAAAGCAGCCAGCAGCAACCCCAGGCCCCCTGCCTGCTGCTGTTGAACTCAACCAATGAAATCAATTTGTTGTCAACAGCTGTTCCCCTCCACGCTCATTCAAGGGCTTATACATCATTCCTCTCCTCTTTCTTCAGGAAGCAAATTCTGCCCCAAGTGCAGGGGAAATGTGCAGATCCACCAAGATTTTTAACTTTTCTTCTCCATAGTAGATGATCTTCCTCATTATCACATAAAGTCCTTTTACTAGCAGATGATGCCCAGGCAGGATAATGGCAGAGCAGAATTGATGAGCCTTAACCCACTGGAGATGGTTTTAGTTGGAAGCTGGCTTCTAACTGAACTCCCTTAGGAAAAAAAAAAACAATTTAGTTTTACTAAGAACCCAGAATTCTCTAGTTGGAGAAGAAAGGCATTTTATTATTAAAGGAGCTTATTGTTCCTTCTTAGCAAAAATTAAGCACTATGCTGGCTTTTTTTTTTAACCTGAGACCCCACTGTTTATATATACTTCTGTAGCAATGGTTCATTTACCACATGCAACAATAGATTCACACTCTGCTAAAACTTATCCAATAAAGCGTGCCAAGAAATAAAGTACTGGACATATCCAAATGGGTTAGTTCACTTAACCCTTGAGGTAGACGGTCAAACAGGTGTGGCAATCTGCGTAAAGGACACAAGGAAATTAGGGTTGGGGTTTAAAAATGATTTCAACATTCTTTTATTACAGACATTTATTTAACTGCTATGTGCTTATTTTTAAACTTTCTTAGTAGCATGTATGGAAATTTCCTTGTTGATTTTCAGCTCTAAGAAAGAAGCACAGTGTGGTCATTTCACAAGTTAGTTTTGAATGCTGACTAATTGAAATTATGTGTGTGTGTGCATGCGTGTGTCTTGGGAACAATGAGAGAACGGAGGGTAAAGAGAAGAGAGTTTCCTCTAAGGCTTCTACATCGTTTCTTTCTGTATCTGCTGATTCTCTGTACGTTAGATTACAACAGTTTCTAATGGGCAGTTTCTCAATGGGCCCCAAATTGTAACTTTGATCCCTTTTCCACCATCTTTGTCTTCTGGCTGGGAGCCAGGTTACTTATATTTTCCATTAACCGTAATAGAACAAAGCCCTTCACCCATAGCCATATGTTGCTCTTGAATATTTTATGGCTGCAATTTATGGTAATGGGACAGTATAAAGAAATTGATCAGGAGATAATTGTGCTCCTAAATGAAGGACATGGGGTAAAATCAATTACAGTATTGTTGCTAGAGAGAACAAAGCTGGGGGAGGCAGGGATAACATCATCATTGAAGTAAAAATAAATATATAGGTATAATATTTAGTTTTGATTTGAAGTTAGCTTATTGCTCCATACTTAACACACAAAAAGAGTATGTTATTATGTGATATCAGTAGTTATGAAGGAATGAATGATGTGTATTTAAATTAATGGTATTCCTTCTATCTTGCATCATGCTATGAAATATTCCATACAAGGCTTCTACCAGATTAAACTTACTATGAAAGAGTTTGTATTCAAGGGATTGGGCTGATGAAATAGGAGAGAGAGAGAGAGAAATTAATTAGAAAAAAACATCTATAGGCCCCTGGAGAAAATGACAATAAATCACAGGCCTTAAAATTATTAATATTTTAGGCAACATTGTTCTGAAACAGCCACGTGAACAGACCATAAATGTTAGGGCCGGCGCGTAATGTATGGGGAGAGGAAATGCAGTGGCTGGACAGGAACTCGCCCCCAGTTTCTTTACAGAGAAATGGCTGAGGTAGGGAGCGAGAGGGCATGACTAGGGTCCAAGGCCACCAGTGCTGATTCAGATAGTGTGCAGACCTCCCTGCCAAGTTGAACAGGACCCTTTGTTCTGTGTAGAGGGAAGGAAGGGGAGGGAGGGGGAGGGAAAGGCTGAGAGGAGACAAAGAGGCACCACCCCGTCAAGGTGTGCTAGAGGTCTCTCTGAGCAGGGGCTTCCTCAATGAGGCAAGGTTTAGAATTCAGTCTCTACAGGGATTAAAGCTTGGAAAAGGATATTTAAAAAATTTAAGTCTGATTCAGATCAGGGCAAACCTAGATGGTTGGCTGAATAGGATGAGAAGTGTTAAGATTGTTTCTAATCCAAAATGATAAAACCGTTATTTGCTGTCCCATACTGAATGATGCGTTTCCTTGGCAAGTCAAGGGTTTGCATTGTTGTTATTCTGTTTTGTTTGATTGGATTTGTTTATCTATGTTTGTTTCCTTATTTTTAAATTATTTGAGCTCCCGAACTAAATACAAACACCACTGGGAAGAGTAATAATTGTTAGGGAATACTTTCTAGTGGAAATGCTTTCTCGTTTTTAAGGTTAATTCTTCTGAAGTTGTGTTGCTCGCATTATTAAGAGAGTGAACGCTTGTTATAGAATATCTGGGGAATACGAATAAAGAAAATATGCTCATTGTTCTATAGGCCAACGATACTCAGTGTCAACCTGGATGTATTTCCTTCATTAGTATTTCTCTGCGGAATACTTGTTTCTTTTGTCAGTTTGATAAGCAATAGAACCAAACCCTTCCACAAAGGGAGTTTCAGTACAAGCAGTAATACAAGGGGCATAGTAGGAGTCACACAGGCTTGTTCATGAGTCTTCACCATAACACGTAGTAACTGTGTGACCACAAGGAAATTATTAGCTCCTGAGCTTCCATTCCCTTATTTGAAGAAGGGGATAACAACGTCCATTTTTCAGGGTTTGGCGGAGATTCCAGCTACCATGTGCCAAATGCCCATCACCAAGACTGAGGCCCCTCCAGCAAGATGCCCCGTTATGGACTGCTCTTGCCTCAGCCCCACATTACCTTTCTGCTTTCCTTCTCCAGCAAACAGTAGGAACATTGGGAGTGTTGAGCAGAAGTGGTGAAAATGAGAATGGGAGTAATTCAAAAGGGATGGAGAGGAGGGTGCTGGAGGGAGGAGTTCTGAACAGAAGCAAAAAACCTCGCTGGATTTGTAGTCTTGCCCAGGTGGTCTTCGTTTTTCACTCTTCTATACTGTGGAATAAATAGTACAGTTCATATGTCAGGCTTAACTTTTTTGTCATCTGAGACATAAGTTATGGTTTCAAAGAGGTATGTGATGAGCTCTGAAAATAAAAAGGTCATAATTGGAGTCATTTGGGGGAATGTTGGAATAAACAGTGTAACTTTCTCCATATCTGTTTAATAGTTCATGGCAGTAATACACCAAATACATAAATTATGCAATTGCACAAATCAGCTTTATGTCCCTCTAATGTCTGTGTACATTTCAGAAATTTACCATAAAATATATCAAAATGAATTATTTTATTCTTGACATTTACACATCCTTTCAGGCACAATACTGTGCTATATACTCACAGTACATAATTTTTTCAGCAATTTTTATTTGTTTTTTTAACTATCTAAAAACTTAATTCCTTGGCAGAAAAATGGTAGCTATGAAAGTAGTCTAATTATTCAAGTGATATAAATATTTAATTACCTTCTAAATGATAATGATTAACAATAGGTGGCATTCTTTGAGTACTCCCTAAGTGGTAGACATTATTCTTAGGTTTCATACGATTAAGTCAATAACCTATGCAGTGGTGTGTACAACTATTTTCATTTTATAGATGAGGCACAGAGAGCTTAGCTGACTTGCCCGGTGTCATATAACCACATAATAAACAGTTTAGCTAGCCTGTGCCCAGGGCCAGTGCCCTTGTCACTATTCCGTCTCTCAATAGTAGCATCTGTTTGTTAAACACATAATATTGTCAGCCCAATTTTAAGAACTTTGCATATATAATCATACATATGTAATGTATACACACATATGATTATGCACATTGTATTTATGAATTTATGATCATGAATACATACATGTGCTTTGTGTATATATGATACTTGAGATGAGAGCACTCTCGACTGGCAGGATTTACAATTCTTTTATGAGATTTCCCAGGATAACAGCCACTTCTAAACATTTGAAACAAGGCCCTAGAAAATTACATCAGAGGACATGAGTGGCGTTGGCCAAGGATACACAAGAAATCTTTCCCAATGCAAAATATCAAACCAAACTATCCAGAGGGAAATGGCCCTCCTCTTTGTTAAGCAGTCCCATTTCCACTGTTTCAGGACCTCGTGGTCCAGGCTGCATATGCATTTTAATGTTTTACTCAGCAGGTCTTTTGCATTTGGGAGCATTTGATCATTGGTGGTCTAAACTGGCATGCAAGAGTTTTCTGTGTGTGTGTGTGCATGTGAATGTACACACATGTGTATGCAAATTTTACTACCCTCAGAGTTTGTTAAGAATCATTTTGAAGTATTGCTGCAAAATAAGATCAGGAAATACTGCATTATGCATAAGGTGAGCTAAATCTTAAAATTTTCTATTAAAAAACTCTATACTTATAGGTAAGTTTCCCATGATGTGTATTTAGTGGCTAAAATGAAACAATTTTAAGAAAAAAATTGACTTTCTAACCAAGTAATTAAATTTATACCTAAATTCCTTGAAATGACTTTTTAAACCTTTTTCACAGTGAAAATTTGAATGAAAGTGCATGATCATTTAAAAGATTACCCCCCCTTTTCTTTGGTAATCACAGTATTTTATCACATACTTTAGAGTGAAATCTAGCATCTAAAAATTACATGTTTTGAAGTACCTGCCAAAATGGAAACTTCTGGATCCTGATCAGAAACAATTAGATTCCTCTCAACAACGTCCTTTATAAAATGTCCGAAGTACTGTCGTGGTTTGCAGATTCAAAGATCTAGGCTTTCACCCCATCGTAACCAATTTTGAACTGTATGGCTCAGAGTATAATTCTTAATCTCGTTCTGCATAAACTGGGGGTAGACTGTCCGCGTTACAGGACTGTAACAAGGAAACGTGAGGTAATACTGGTAAATTAGGGCTGAACGCAGTGCCAGGCGGTGCAGGCTTCCAGGAATCTGCCATGGGAAAAGAAGGCGAATTGAAAGATGGTTTCTCTGGGTTAAAGACGGTCTCATCTTTTTGCTGCCCTCTTAGCTGTGATCCACAAGTCTCTGTCCTCACCAACTCTTTGGCCATGGCTTTGAAGAACGTTAGAACTCCTCCAAATTTAAAGAATGGCTTTGAGGAAGGATCCGACTTTCAGAATTCAGGCTTCCAATGAAGAACAATTCATAAACACATCCTGTGAGAAAATTCTAAAAAGATAGGTCTTTTTTTTTCTGAATTTAATCATTGTGCCGCTTGGAAGAAACTAGTAAACTTGACTCCAGTTTCCTCATTGAGAATCAACCCTGCATTGTTTCACAGACCTCAGTCTGTTACCACCCTCTTAAATAATATGCAATTATTTACTTAGTAATTTTTCTTAATATAGTTTTACTTTTAATCCTAATTTATTTAAATAAATAAATTTCTCTCTCAAACAGAAAACCAATATCAATTGCCGTAATAATAGAAGTTAAAAAATGTCCCACCTAAAAACACTTCATGTATTTCCAAGTGGCATTTATTCCACATTTGGAAAAAGCTCTTCCATAGTATTTTACCCCAATATTTTCAGGAACATATAGGTGATCACCAAAGCTTCTCACCTGAATCTAGCATTCCTGTCATCTTTTCACTGCAAGAGACATTAAGGTCATTTGGCCACTCAGTCCTTAGTTCCAAAGTTGAGCATGACACATAGAGGGTTAAGAACAGGACGAGGACACAACGTGTTCGGCGTGATGTACGGCACCCCTCTGTGGAGAGGTGAAAGAGAATATTAGTTATCAGGTACTTACACGTACAGCCTACCATTGCCTTCACTACTGCTGTAAAATGATAAAGCAAAGAGAGAATTGCAGGGGGTTAGCAAAGCGAAGGGTTGTCAAACATGGCAGCACTGAGCCTTCTATATGCCATTATCAGATATGAGCTTTGGAGATGGACCTACCTCCTAGTTCATTGCTTCCTCATTTCCCCTTTGTTGTTTCTGCTGTGTGGTTGTCTTGAACTGACACCTCTCTTTATATTTGAGTAAATTATATCTCTATTTAGTGTTCTCATGGTGGTCATAAAAAAACAGAGCTGCACTAGAGCACATGGCCCCAAATATAATTACTATCCCGTGTCTCTTGTTTGGATGAGACTTGAAAAATATTTGCCATCAGTTCCTTCCTTTCAGAGGAATCCTCACGTATCCTTGGATGAGGAACATAGCAGGGGCCTGTGAAAAACACGTATTTCTGCAGTAGTCCCCTCCCCCCAAAGAAAGCAATTAAAGTTATCATTCTCTCTTTCTTACCCTTCACAGGCCCAATGAGTAAGTGGCCGTGGTTTTACTCCTTCTAGCAACTGTAATTGAGATAGACGAGCAGGAGGTGGCACAATTCATTCATCCATTGATCCACTTGTATTTGAATAAATTCGAGTACCCTGGCAAAAAATTTGATAGCTCCTCCAATTTTTTTTTAATGAAGCTTGAGATGCTATAACTTTGAAAAGAATGACAGAACTCAGACATTGTAAACATGCCAAAACCCTACATGGAATATCCTTTCTTCCTTTTTCCCAGCTCTTTGGGTAAATCAGATGATATTCTATTTTCATAGGTCAAAATGGCCAAATATCAGCAACTTTACATAATTTAACCTATAGAAAGAGTAGAGAACATTCATCGCAGACCATCAGCTAAGATCTCGCCACAGATTAGCAACAAGTAGATATCAGGTACCTATAACATAAGGACCTGACTTAGATGCCATGTCTAGTTCTTGGAAACTATATCACCTGATAACTGTAAAATGACAAAATTGGCAAAGATGATATGGGAGCCAGCAAAGGTCGTCTCTCTGACGAATTGTTGCAGGAAATGCACGAGAAGATAACGAACAGCCATGGCTGTACACTCACGGAGGTTGCTGGAAGCATCAAGAAACATTTTAACACGTGGTGAGCAACTTCCACGTTTGTTGCCGAGCTGCAAACTCAGAAAACTAGAGAGAGGAGGGCTTTTGAACCTGGCAGCATCGTTGCTGATGCGGTGACTACTTTAGGGAACACCAGTGGGTCATCTGGGGGCACTAAGAGGTAGAAGCCCAAGCTCAAGATTTATTAACACCGAGCTCACAATCCAAGGGAAAATTTTCATGCATAAATTACGGGAAACACGGTTGTTTGCGGTGGCAGAGACACTACACACAGGAGAGGAACTGCTTTAGATTGTTCTGGGGATGAAAGTGGCATTTTCAGTATTCACATATGTCTATATAAGTATTTTTGATAAAAAGCAGCTTTTTTTATTCTAACAAGAAACTAAGCTAAGTTATAAAAATTCTATTTTAAAAAATACTTGTGAAATTTCACTCAATTAGAAAAGTAGAGTGTTGTGATTTTTATCACAGTGATCTTATATTTCTATTCTTTAAATTCATTCATATAATTTGACCCTTCAAGTTTCATGATAAATAATGTACTTCATTTTTAACTGAAATAATCACAGGTATATAGCGCAGGTTTGTCACCAGTGACAGTGACTGATCCTCCAGGAAATGTCAGGAGAGGGGGTAAGAAGTAAACCCTGAGGAATCTTATGTAAAAAAAATCGAAGGACCAGTGAAACAAAACAAGATTTTAGTGGTAACCATGGCAACCTTCATGCATAAGAAAGAACATGAAGCTTTCTGGTTATTATCATTATTATTGTATTTCAACATTTATTGACTGACTGCGTGCAGGGGATTGGGGCTAATCAATTTTTTTTTCTCAGGAGGAACAGGTAAATGGAGATGAGGTTTCCCTAAAAAGCGGATTCTAAGAGCTTTTAATGAAGTTGGGACTGTCAGATAACAAAGGAACATTAACTTTTGCAGTGGAGAAATTTTTAAAACTTAGACACTGTGTGACATAAGGGACCATGCAGCGACATTTACCCAAGAGATATCTGACAGGTCAAAAGATATATGAAAACTCAGTGATGTGGAATAAAAGAAACCAAAGGTTAGATTTAAGGTTAACTAGGTTTTTGTTTGGAGAGAGAACTGATCATAGTTTTCGGTCAGCCATCTTCTCACGGGGTCCCTGGAGCGAAATCAATTTACAGTAGTGGCATAATTAAGGCTCTGCTCTACCAAAGGAAATAAATGTTTAGGTACACCAACTTCTGAGGTAAACTTATTTCTTCTTCATACCCACATACAAGAGCAAAACTGTAACAAAACAAAAGCACCACAGAACAAAAGGAAACTTAAAGACTCGTCGAGAGGGTCAGCAGGATGAGGTCTGAAGTAATAGTTTGAAGTCTGGCTTTGGCTTTAGAGTTTGCCAAGAGAAAGCTGTTAGAATTATTAGCTCTGCCTGAATAAAGCACTTTATCTTGATCAGGATTTCTCAAAGGAATTACCTAGAGGTCTACATACAATGCAGATTTTGACTTAGTAGAATCTCATAGACTCACCCGAATCTGGTGGGCCCCAGATTCTGTCTTTCTAACTCCCTTTGATGCCCATATTGATGAGGACCATACTTTACAGTGAAGTTCAGCTTTGGCTGAACAATAAATCACCTCGGGAGTTTGTAAAAATCTTATTGTCCAGGCTACCTCCCCCAAACAGTGAAATCAGCATATACAAACGTATCCTCAGGTCAAAGGTGAATCACAGATATGTTGATTTTGCTTACACAGGACTTTACAATTTTTCTTATAATTGAAAAATGGAACACTCACACCTAAAACCCATTTCTAGCTCTTTCTTGAATAAACAACACTAGGACTACATTTCCACCTAGTTGTCATCAGCTGTAGGCATGTGCTCTGTGCCTTTTGGACTGGGGACAGAGCATCCAGGTGCCCCCTTCCTGGCCAGCCACTTTCCACATTTTTTCCACATTTTTCATCTGCCTGACCCCTGCAGGGATTTGCTTTTATGCCCCTGTTCACAAAGGCATGTAATGTCTCCTCTTGGATGGATGGTTTGTAATGCTATTCTTCCCGTTCCTTTCCATCCTTGACTGACACACGGCAGACGTGTTGGGCAGTTGGTTTGAATCACATTGCCTGCTTGTTTTAGGATCCCCATTTGAAACACTGATGAGGACAAACACTTGTGTAGGAGTCAGGAGCTGGTTCTGGTCTGGTTCTGCCACAGACTGCCACATTGTTATTGATACTTAATCTCTCTGAATCTGAGTTTTCCTCGTTGTAAAGTCACACAATTTGAAGATTGGGTTAAACATCCTTCGAGTATACTACCACCCTATCAGCCATCATTACTCCTATAATCTACAAACTCTTAGTGCTCGTTTACTCTGTGCCAGGTACTCTTAAAGGGAGGAGAGGAAACACGAAGTCAAGTTCAATTTATATACCTGCCAGGGCTCTGAGGGCTTCAAAAGTTCTCATGAAGGGAAGCAGGAATCGGGTGACCATACGGCTCCACCTGCCCAAAACAGCCTGGGTTGTATATGATATGCTGGTGGGATTAGTAAGGGCACTAGCTTCACTCGGGAACGTGGTTCTGCTTTGCATAAGAGATCATTTGGTCTCTGCAGTTAGAAAGAAATTCCAGTGTGGGGTTTCTCTCAGGTTGGGGAGTCTGTGGGATGCCACAGCTGGAGTGTGCCAGCATTGATATTCCCGTGCTTTGATGGGCCAGCTGCCGGCCCGATCCACTGTGCTCCCAAGCATTCCAGAAAGGTCCTCCTGAGCCAGCTCCAGACTGGAGACGGCTCCACTGAAAAAAGGAAGGAGAATGAATTTGGCAGGACTTGGGGGACTCTTCATACGCTCTGTCAGCTCCAGTGACAGTGTTTGTTTCCCGTTTCTCGTCCCTTGTTTCTGTCCCTTTTCACCTTAAATCTTGCTGGTTTCCAGGCATCTGTCTGAGACTCTGATGCTGAAATTCCCCAGCCCTTCTTTTGGAGTTTTTAAAACCCCTAGTGACCAGGTCTTTCAGAGGGCCAGTGTGTGCCTGCTACTGCCACCTAGTGGAGGTATCATAATGTCATGATCGTCCTTATCTTTGATCCAACTCTAGGTGAAGCTTATAATTTACCTGCAGGAATGATCCAGGCAACGCTTCTGGTTTGATGGAAAGTAATTGGAAAGTAAAGATGTCTCCCAAAGTATACAAATGCTTAATCTCTACTTAAACAGTTTTTTTTTTTCTGCCAAAGGGTCTTAAAAGCAGACTCTAAAAACGCCAGTGCATCAGTTCCTTATTCATAGAAGCATGAATAAACCAAGAGTGAGTAAACCAAGGGTGACAGGGAAGACAGAATAAACAGTTCAGACCCCTATTCAAGCAGAGTTACAGTTCTCTTGTCAAATACAGTGTGTGACATCTTGCTTCTTTCCACACGAAGGACAGATTCTCCAAGTGACGCTGGTTTGGTTGGCACAGAAGCTCTCCTCGATAGCTGGCATGTTTTGTCTCTAACCTGTGTTGTAGTGATTACGTAATTGCTAGCTCATAGCGAGAACTCCAGAGTTTCAAATTGAGAATGCAAATTCTACTCCTCCTTTTTTGATTGTCTTTTTTTAAGGCTTCCCTCTTTCATATCATGTTGAACATGAGATATTTGCTTTTTTTCCCCCTATCTTTTTGTCTTTCTTATTTCACTCTTGTCTGCAAATAGACATCTATGGCATCTTCTTTTCTCTATTTCTGGTTCATTCTGATGATTTTTATCTCCAGATTTCTTCCCACAAAACCTTCTGTTCACCATGAGATTCCCAGTGGTTTTCATCTACTTAAGTAATTCAAACAGACCGAATTTATTCTGTAATTTCTGAGAAAATGTTCTTAACAGCCTCAGTGTATTGGTATCCCTGAATACAAATAACAACAATGAATGACCTTAGCAGTAATAAGCTCCCCGTTATTCCAGCTCTCCTGAGGATTTCTCTAGAAGGCTACAAACAATATTTTAGGAATAGTTCACAGAGGTCATTGGAATATTTAATATTCTGCAATTATTTTTGATTTACAATATTTTGGCCAAAAGCAGAATGTAGAAATAAATTAACGGTAGTTTCACTCAGGGTAAAAATAGGGCCTAAATTGAACTGTGGTCATCATATTAAATTATACTACCGTATTATGTTTGCTGCATTTGGAGCTGTGTCATCTTCAATATTTTCATGCTGCAGTTGTCTGTGCTTTCCAAAAATATTATAAAGACTCTTATTCCGCTTTTGGTGCCATATAGAACCTGATTTGAAATATCAAATTGCAGATATTTGAGACCATGGCATTTTACCGTTGAAAAGAAGCTTAGATGAAATATAGCCAGCCATCTCTGTTTAATCACTGAAGAGTCTGAATCGCAGAAAAGCAAAGTAAGAACCAGGCGTCACATAACTGGATCTAAACTAGGACCAAGTCCAGTTCTCCGCTGACCCTTCTAGATCGTCATTCATTTTATTTATTCATGCACATGTGAGGGCACAAAAATAAGTTTCCCCCTACATTCTAAGTTTTTCTAGCTGGGCTAATAATCAAATTTAACAGCAATAGATTAATAGGAGAAAATACCCAAAGTTGATTTTATGAATGCATGTGTGTCTGTGTCGTAGACTGGGATCTAAAGACTCATTGAGCAGTTAAGACTCACCTGCCATTCTGGAGCTAAAGATGTTGGGGGAGCAGGGGTTGGGGGGTGTTATTTAAAACTTCAAAGGGCAGGAAGGCAATGCACATGGAGATAGAAAAGCAAACGTTTGGTAAATAGGTGTTTGCTGGGCCATCTGTAACAATGGGACACCAAAAGGACTTTTATCCAATTAGCCTTGCTAGGTTCTTCTCTATCCCATTCTACTTCATACTGAATGACAGTTACCTGTGATGATCTCTCTTCCTGGAGCAGCTGCTCTATCGAAGTTCCTTTTAGGCAGTCAGGGGAAAGTCAAGGTTTTCCTGAGTCCTTTGTTTCTTCAAACCGACCTGCTTAAAATCAATATTCCAAAAGGCATATTTTGGGGTGGCAAAACTTTGCTTCTCTTCATTTAAAAAGAAAAGGTTTTTTTAAGGATTTCTTAACTTTTAAAAAAGTATAAGCAATTATGCTTTTATAATTTCAGTAAGTACCTAGATTTAAATAATCTCAACTGATGTCAAAAAAAACTGTCCTCCATCAAGACTGCTTTGGAGGGCAGCATTTATTTAATTCATGAAGTTATGTTCACAACATATTGCTACGTGGACACTGTCATCTCCCATAAGTCTTTAAATAAGAATAACTGTGGAATATTTAACTAGACCCTAAAGCGATTCTATTTCCATCAATAAGTGGTAAAAGATCCATGTGTTTCTCCAAACAGAGCTATTTTAATGTGTTCAGATTTCAAGGTACTTTAGAATGACGCCATGTTGCTTTTTTGTTTTTATGCGTATTAGACTAGTCACAGTAGTAAATGGATGTGTCTAGCAAAACCAAGGATTAATAACTTCTCTAAATACCGCAGAGAGATTTTTTTTCAGCTGTCTGGTTCTATGACAGTTCAAATTGAGATTACTGTAAGGCATGTGAATGTGAATTTTTAAAATGATTTTCTATGTTGATTCTTTAATAATCTAGTTATATTTTTAAAGTGTGAAAAGAATATTCTCTCTTCTTCCTTTCTTCCTTCCTTTTTCTTTCATTTTTTACTTCCTTTGTTTCTTTTTATCTTCATTCCTTCCTTTTTTCATTCCTTGCTTTCTTCCAAAATTTATCAAATGTATATTTGTCCCTGCACCTATGATGTCTAAGGCCATTTTGGGGGATGCTGTAATGCTTGCAATTTAGGAATAATTATATTACACATGTGATTGTCTCACATTTTTAACTTTCAGAACTCCATATTCATGATTATATTCTGAAAGTCTGTATATTATTTTACTTTGATCTTTATCATAACTTCTTCAGGAATATTCTGAAATCCAGGCTATGACAATTATTCAGTCATCACCCTCACAGATTGTGCTTCATTAAATTGTTTCAGTTGCAAAGAAAACTCATATACAACTCTGTGATCAATGTATTTTTCTTCCATGTAACCATCATTATCCATGAAAAAATATAGCTCTGTTATCTCTTATCTTTGCATTTATGCAAGTGAGATTAATACTGCCTTATAATCAATCCAGGGAACATAGAGGGGGAGGTTTTCTTTGGTGGTTTTAGTTGGTAAGAACACTCCAACTAAATGAACACTCTGTCAATGCTCTCATTTACTAACTAGAAGGCTTATTTAAGAGTGGAGTTGCTGCCTCCGCCCCTTTCAGAAGCCACAGCAGGCAGGCCTGGCTCGGGGTTCATTAGAGTCTGGTAGGATGAGAGCAGCCTGGCAAGCAGCTGTAAATGATCAGAACCAGGCCTTGGCTAGCTTCAGCTTCTGCCAAGCCCAGCATGGCTCCAAATACTTTCTGGATTCCAAAGAAAACATGCCAGCCTTATGCTTGCTGATCATGGGGCATAGCCCGGATATATGTTTCTGGCTTTGAGGTTTCAGAGGAAATGCTCATCACTGGTGCAAACACTCTTTCTGTCTGTTGCCATGTGTGAGCAGAAAAAGACACTTCAGCTGCATGTGTTTGCGCGTGGCAATTCAATAGGTAATTCTAAATTTTCTTTAAATTTTCAAGCTAAATTTACATTTCAAATATAATGGGGGAAGGACCTTGGGATCATCTTGTATATGCTTTTTCTTTTATAGGAAAGAAAAGGCTCAGATTCACGTTGGATTAGGGTTAGGTGTTTAGCCAAGCAGTGTACCAGGTGCCAGGGACATGGAAATGAACAAGAAGGAGTTCTTTCTGTAGGTAGTAGTACAATGTCTGACCCATCATTGGCTGTTCCTGATTAAGTTAATTAAGAGATGACAGTACATAGATCATAGGTAGAGACAGAGAGAGCTATAATTACAGTGAGTAGGTACTGAATAGTATGCATGGTACTCTATATAATTAACTTGAAATTATAGAGAACTATTCACCAATTAAAAAGACAAAATGCATGTGGAATACTACAAATTCATTTCCATTTCTAAAGGAAAAAAGTCATAAAAGAAGTATTCACATGCATGTTTTCCATCCATGTTATCTTCTCTTTTGGGGGATATTTGTTTCTTTTCATGTGTTCTTGTTCTGTGCACATGTAAAATGCAGATGATTTGTACATATATGGACTTACCGCAGACGGGTTGAGGAAAGAGGGTCAAGTGGGTGTTCCTTTTCCCAACATTTCTCTTTTACCTTTGCTATTTTCAGCTTTTATTTCTCCCTGTCTTGCCTCATCTCAAGGTCTATCTGTCTGTATTTTTGATGATTGATTGTTAACTCCTATTTAGAATATATGCATCTATGTTCCTATTTCCTGCATACCCAGGCCCTATGAATTTCAGAATTCTGTTGTTCAATAATTTCCCCACAGCTATAATCTCCAAGAATTAATTAATTCAAGGACCAATGATTGTTTTC
>PVJI01020246.1:0-29398 GCA_004026765.1 Micronycteris hirsuta | reverse complement strand
AAGACCCTTCCCCTTCTTTCCCCTGTCACCCTCCACCCCGCCCCTCTGGTCACTGTCAGTTTGTTCTTTATTTCCACATCTCTGATTTTATTCTGCTCGCTTGTTTGTTTTGTTGATTAGGTTCCACTTATAGGTGAGATCATATGGTATTCGTCTTTTACCGCCTGCCTTATTTCACGTATAATGCTCTCCAGTTCCTTCCAAGCTTTCACAAAGGGTAGGAGCTCCTTCTTTCTTTCTGCTGCATAGAATTCCATTGTGTAAATGTACCACAGTTTCTTGATCTACTCATTTACTGATGGGCACTTAGGCTGTTTCCAGCAATGGGTTATCAAAAATAGCTCTGCTATGAACATTGGGGTTCATAGGTTCTTTTGAGTTGGTGATTCAGGATTCTTAGGATATAATCCCAGCAGTGGGATCATTGGATCAAAAGGCAGTTCCATTTTTAGTTTTTTGAGGAAATTCCATACTGTTTTCCACAGTGGCTGCACCAGTCTGCATTCCCACCAACAGGCACAAAGGTTCCCTTTTTCTCTCACATGCTTGTCAGCACTTGTTATTTGTTGATTTGTTTATGGTGGCCATTCTGACCAGTGTGAAGTGGTATCTCATTGTGGTTTTAATTTGCATCTCTCTGATGGCTAGTGATGCTGAACATCCTTTCATATAAACATTAATTTTTAATACAGATATTTTACATAGACTACAACATTTCAGCCTGTTTTATCATTTCTGCATTTTTAATCTATTGGGAAATGACCACCACCCCTCAGAAAATGGCCAGGGTGTCTCTGTACCTGTGAGCAGTCCCAGTGAAGGGCCTTGGCCATGAGAAACTCCAGCGGCCTAACTGGCAGCCTTCAGAGAGCTGGAGTGATGGTGCCTGGACACAGCCATCGGCTTGGCCCGAGAGCCAGCTGGCACCATTAGACAAAGAAGGCTCTGAGCATTCTCATTAGGCTGGCAACATCCCAGCTTCCCTCCTCCCAACCCCCATAAAACCATCTGGAAAATGAAAATAATACCTTCTGCATCCTACCAAGCTCCAGGGACCCTGTGAGGAACAGGGAGAGATTAGCAAATAAGCCCCCCACATTCCTAGAGACGGTCGCCCTGGAATAGCCTATAGTTGGCCCTCATTTGCCCTACATAGAAGAAGCAAGCCACAAGTCAATTAGTGCTCTCTGTGGCTGCCCTGGCCTGGCCCCAGGCTCTATTTCTACTTCTAGCCCACCTAACTGAAGGTAAGCTGCCACTGCAACTGTCGCAGCCTGAGATTCAATCACCTGAGAGATGAGTCTGCAGTGCTACGCAGACTCAGAGAGCTCCTGAATCACCTGGGGATTTGTTAGCAGCAGATTCTGATTCAGCCAATCTGGGCCAACGTCCTGGGCTTCTGCTTTTCCCCCAGTGATGCAAATACTACTGGTCAGAGTGGAAAGGTGCTAGACACACAGCAGGAGGGAACTTTGTCTCAAATGCACTCTGGCAGAAACCTGGACTCCCAGGCAAGCAGCTTGATGGTTGTTTGGAGAGAAGCAGGGTGTTCTTCCTGAGGGCTTAGATGGGGATGCAGATCCCCTGGGGTTCTGTCTGTCCAGCCACATTTCCTCACATTTCAAAGCGGAAACAGAGCCCCAGCATCAGGGCACGGGTTAGCAGGCTTTCAGTCCAGCACCCACAATTAACCTTTAAGTTAGAGCCCTGAGATCCAGAGGTGTGTACAGCTAGATTTGGGAGTGTCCCTGAAAAACAACGCAGCCCTCTCCAGATGGGCTTCTTTGCACCTTCCCTCCCTCCAGCCCTGGCTGGCGAGGTCCCAGGGAGGATTCATTCTGGTTAATTGCACTTTTCCTGGCAGGGCTTTCAGGCTCATGAAATTCATCTTTTGCCAAAGACAGAGAGGATCAGCAGGCAACAGAGAGCACCAGGCTGCAGCTAATCAGGTGCAATCACTTCTTAATGACATCTTTCCCTGCCCCCCAGTTATCAAAGTTGTGCAACTCACTTTAGAAAATTAAGAAAATGTTGAGAAGTATAAAGAAGGAAATGATTCTGTAATTCTACAACTCAGAAGTGATCTCTTTTAACATTTTGAAAAACATTCTTTCGATCTCTTATGTGTTGAGTTCAACTGGTACACAGTTCCCCACTGGGCTCCCCAACTTCTCTGAAAGCATAACAGCGCTCCCAAATAGGCTTTGAGCAAGTTGAGAGCAGGACTTGTTCTTATGTTTCTAGAATTTGACCAACAGTCGGTGCCCAACAGAAGTTTGTTGAATAAATGAAAATTTCCTAAGTTTACTATTTAGTTCATAAAAGACTACACATTTTTGCTGTTTTACATTTACTTTTAAGGTAACAGTGTGCTGAAATTTGATAAACATAACTTCAATCCCAGTTGCATCTCTGAAGGTTTGGCGTGGGTGTAATAAAAAATATCAGTAGAGGTCAGGTGCAGTTACTCTCTGCAAGCAAGGCCATCTGGAACTCTTTGATGGCTCTTTAAAACTTTTAGTGGGATACCTGCCCCTGCTGAAAAATGGGGAAAATTCTTCTTAAAAAGAGGAAATTCTTGATTAGGGTGCTTATCAGGATGGTCACAATGTGAATTCAACATTGGAAGGGATGGAAGACGTCAATTCTGCACAAATGCAATAGAAATCATTGATCTGGCCTCATCTGGGAAGCCGTGCTGGGGAAGACTGGGGCTCAGGGGTGGAGGGCGTGGGGCAGGGCAGAAAGCCTCCTCTTTGCAAGGCAAAGGTAACATCCGGCCCCTTGTCTTTGGCCCCTGGCACTCGGGCTGTGTCTCTACTTCTTGGACAAAGCACATTCAATTCCATCACCTTTACAAACTTTGAAATCAGGCTTTCTTGACAGAGTCAGGGCCAGAGATTTTCCATTCCCTCTTATGCTAAGGATATTTTTCGCTAGGCCTTCCATCTATAACATTGATAGTTTCTGGGAAAGGGATAGAAATGGATTATCTAGCCCTGTGTATCCCACCACCAACAGAACGGAGGGTAAACTGGCCCAGTCCTTCCAGATCACTACAAATGTCATAAGAAACTCCAGTCCATTTTCCTCATTTCTGTTTCTAGGACTTGCATGCCATACCTCCACACCCTGTGGATGAGGCAGGGAGTGCAAGAGAGTACTCACCTGCTTTCCCCAATACTGTGGGCAGAAGCTCAACCACGGAATTTAGAAACTGGTGGCTTACCTCCAAGAGCATGTCACACACTCCTCCGGTGGCCCTGAAGGAGCCAGGGCTCAGCTGGCATCCCATCCCAGTATTTGCTCACTCATTAACAAACATCACAGAGCCAGGCTTCCTCTGGCTAGCGGGGGTGGGGAGGGGGTGGTGGGGAGGGGTGGGGAGGTGGGGGGGTTCCATCTACTAGAACAGCAATTTTCAACCTTTTTCGTCTCCTGGCACGCATAAGCTAATTACTAAAATTCTGCAGCACACCAAAAAATATATTTTTTGCCAATCTGACAAAAAGTTAGGTATGATTTTGATTTATTTATACCAGACAGCTATTGTTTTGTTGGCTATTGTCATTTTTTTATTTGACAATCTAAGTAAGGGAAAAGAGGTCAGTGCCCCTGACTAAATAGTCCAGTATTGCATGTTTAAAAAATCCTTGTGGGCCCTGACCAGTGTGGCTCAGTTGGTTGAGTGTCCTCCTGCAAGTGAAAGGTAGCCAGTTCGATTCCTGGTCAGAGCACATACCTGGGGTTTTTCCCTCTTCCTTTTATCCTGCCTCAACTGGAGTTCCGGTTCTCACTCTGTCATTTACTCGCTGTACAACCACTGTGGGAAATCACCTCTGAGCCTCAGTTTCCTCATTTGTAAAATAAGCTAATAATACTAGTACAGTAGAACCTCAGCTCTCGAACTTAATTCATTCTGGAAGGCTGTTGGAGAACCAAACTATCCGACAGTGGAGACGTTTGAGAACCGAGGTTTGACTGCGTCTACCTCAGAGAAGTGGTGGGAGGGCTAACTGAGGGGATGCAAGTGAAGCACTGAGCCGGGTACCTAGCGTGCTAGCTGCTCGGCCTGTTGGAAATGATGACGGTGATGACGTAGGTCTGGCACAAACAAGAGAAAGGAAAAGTTACTAACTGATAATTGCATAGGGCCAACTGACCCCCCTTCCTTAACCAGGTGAATTTAAGTTTTTTAAAAGCTCCCAGTAAAGGAGGGAGATTCGGGTATCGTCGTGAGCTATGGAATATACAAATGGACAATAGCCAGCCTATACATAAAAATAGAACTTTGATCCACAACCTGTAGTAACAAGTCCAGAAAGCCAAGTAATAACCTTTGTAGCAATCAATCCAAAATAGCCAGAACTTGATTAATAAGTGACAGCTTCCCTAATTTTTGCCCCCACTTTCAACTTAGGACTAACTGGATAAAGCCAAATATACATTCTAACCAATCACGTGGGGTGCTTCACTGCTATTGAACGCGCCTATAGCTTCCCTGTGCCACCAACATCCAATCAGAATTTACGTGAAGTCTTCCTTTTTTCTAACTACAAAGCTTTTCCACACGTCTCCCTGACTTTGAGTCTGCCAAGTGCAAGGGATGGTGGCTGATCCCCTGCTATGTGGAAAGCCCTAGATAACCTTTATTGTTCTCCTTTAGATAGTCTTCATTTCTTTCCACCATACGCGTTTTTCAAAGAGGAAGAAAAGAATGCTTTAGGCTCATTATTATCAAAATTCAGTTGAATACACTGAAAAGCCAAAATTGTGGGGGTGGAGAGAGAACTGAAAATCTGAGCTAATCTTGACCACCAAGTAGAATTGGGACTGAAAAACTAACTAGGCAGAGATCCAGTTTGGATTATAAAAGCTAGTTCATCAGTAAGATCAGTACTGACTATAAAATCAGAAGCAAATGAAGAGTCAATTAAGCACAAAAGTTTTGCTGTAACAATATGCAATGACATCCAAAATGTATTAAATAGGAAGTTTCCTGCCAAGGAGAAATATAATCTTCCCTACTGGCAAAAGTCAGAATTTCATGACATCAGCCAGATAACCACAAAAGAATGCGTCTTGTAACACAGGCTGTCTCTAAGCTATTGTGAGACTATGCTCTCCCCAGCCAAATAACCAACATTCATCGTTTACTGATTTAACAAACACATTCCATTTCATAGCCACGCTTTTTTTAAGCAGAAAGATTGAATAGACATACACCTAAAATACAAGCTCAGTGGTATGGCTCAGTTGATCGGGTATCATCCCACAAAGCAAAAGGTCACTGGTTCAATTCCTGGTCAGGGCACATGCCTAGGTTTTGGGTTCAATTCCTGGTCCAGGCCAGTCCAGGCAGGAGGCAGCCAATTAATGCCTCTCTCACATAGATGTTTCTCAACCTCTCTTTCTCCCTCTGTTCCTCTCTCTCTAAAAATTAAATAAATAAAACACAACCTCTCCAATTATATTATTTTCCTTCAATGTTGTGAGATGCATCTTTCTAAAACACTGATGTTAGCCCTGGCTGGTGTGACTCAGTGGATTGAGGGCTGGCCTGCGAACAAAAGGATCAATGGTTCTATTCCCAGTCGGGACACATGCCTGGGTTGTGGGCAGGTCCCTGGCAGGGAGCACGTGAGAGGCAACCACAAACAGATGTTTCTCTCCTTCTTTCTCCCTCTCTTCCCCTCCCTCTAAAAAGAAAAAAAAAAAAAATTTAAATCTTCTTTTAAAAAACAACAAATAAGTTGTTTATTGCCTTTTTTGTCCAAATGGAATTTATAAATTTTAATCTAGCTATAAAAGAAGTGTACCAGTATATGCGTTATAGAAATTTTCAAAGAATGAAATTGAAATCATCACAATTCCAACATACAAAAACAATCACTTCTGCATGGTAGGACACACTGACAATGTATGTGACAGGGGAAAGAAGTAAACTGCTAGAATTTTAAAAATGCCAATTTCCATTATGATAGAGTATGTTATTGTTCAAAATAACTGCTGCCCTGCCCCGAGGGAGGGTAACACCTTCTTGCCTCCTTGCATCAGCCTTGGTTATGTGATTATGCCAAACTCCTTGTGTGAGGATACATAACTTCCCCCTGTTGACCTCAAGATTGTCCATGACACTTGCTTTAACCAAAGTGACGATAACAGAAGGGATGCAGGCCACCCTTAAGCAGAAGCCTGAGGAGTCACCATGTGGTTCAGCCATGTACTCTTTCTCTCTCCGCGATAATGGTGTAGGAGAGAAAGCTAATTTTCCTTCATCCTTCTAAGTTCTAGGCTGGGACCTATCCAACAAAAAAGACTGAGAAGAGAAAAACAGAACAAACAAAAATGTATTGATATGCTGTGGGGGAGGAAAGATAATTTTCCTCTCCTGTGGTAGCTTCCTAGACATGAGAGACAAGGATGATGGGCCAGGTACAGGAGGTCGCCAGGGTGGAAGCCCCGGGTGCCTACCGAGGGGCAAAACTGGGGAAGCAAGGACCTTGCCCCCAGGGTAAACTTTCCTCCCTGAGCATATTGCTGATCACGTGGTTTGGACTTCCTGACATTTCATATTACTGTTCATGTAGTTTAGACCACCTCTTGATCTTTCCTTCCTAGAGATAACATCTAGGCCTCAGTGTGTTTTAGCATGGGGGCCAGAAAAGCAGCCAAACCAGACAAACGACACCAAGGCTGCCTTAGGAGCAGCTGCATTGACTAACGACACCCTTGCCTGACATTGACCAATCAGTGGAAACCAAGACCCTGAAAGGACACATCTGGGAAGCTGAGGAATAGTCTCATTAAACTCCCCTGAGACCTTCCCTAAGATTCTCACCTGCAAGAGAGATAAAACCTGAAGGACAAAGGATCCAGGGCATGCTCTGCCTCTGGGGAGCATGCCCATGCCTCCGCCTTCCCCTCCTTCCCCAACAGGTGTGCATCTCCCAAACTCTAAGGGACCCCATGAGACTTGCAACCAGGGAAGCAATGGACAGTGGCAGCTCATCCCAGGCTATCCCCTGAACCCGTCTCCAAGACTCCCCTTTTCTCTGACTTCACAGTGAGCTAAAGGAGCCCAGCCTAGGCTCTCCTGGTGTCTCTTCTATGCTAAGCTCTTCCTTGCTTCACTGTCCTCAGTGTGCTCTTGCTGTAGCCAATCAATTCTTCCTTTACGAAACTTGGTCTCTTGCTTTACTAAACTTGAAATCCTTCCTTCAAGAAGGCAAGAACCAAGATCTTGTCATCTTGCCAGTAACACTATCTTTCTGAGTTTTTAGCCAAGACCCCTATAACAAAAGAAAAACAAACAGCCCTGGCTGGTGTGGCTCAGTGGAATGAGCAATGGCCTATGAACTGAAAGGTCACTGGTTTCATTCTCAGTCAGGGTACATGCCTGGGTTGTGGGCCAGGTTCCAAGTGGGGGGTGGGTGAGAGGCAACCAGTCAATGTTTCTTTCCCTCTCTCTCTCCCATCCCTTCTCTCTAAACAACAAATAAAAATTTTAAAACACAAAGGAAAACAAACAAAAGTTTACTAACATGTGCACCTCATGTACCCATGGGATGTACCAGAGAAAATGAGTAACTCTTAGGAGTGGCTTAGGACTCAGGCTTGTATATCATCTTTAGCTAAAGGTAAGCATTGTGGGGTGGCCAGTTGTGGGGAGGTGACCAGGGAAAGTAAGGTAAACAAAAATAAGGTTTGTTATGCAGATTTGAGATAGTGCCTTCTCCATTGATAAGGGTTTAAAGTTGCCTCCAGGGATCAACTTCTGTCCTTCCCATAGAGAGAAGAGGAGGGGCCACCTTTGTAAACTTATGTTCTTTTTGCTTTTAGGCAAAATAGGGGGAAAGCAGAGAGCTTTTCTTGTATCTGCTCTTCTCAATTGCTTTCAGTTCAGAATAGTCTCTGTCAAAGCGGCCTATATTGCAACACTTAATCAGCATCAGTCTGGTTCTCAGAGTGAAGAAAACTCAGAACAGAGCTACAGACTACAATAGACATGTGACATGAGCAAGAACTGAACTTCAGTCACTGTAGACCACTGAGACTTTGGGAGTTGCTTGTAACGTAGTATAACTGTAACTTAGTGTACACTGACTGATACACCTGTGTCATCTGAATTTTCCTTATGTTTGGAGAGGACTTTTATGCACTGAAATAAGTTGTTTCAACTTATATTTTATATATTTATCTATTTGTTAAAAGATTTTATTTATTTATTTATTTATTTATTTATTTATTTATTTATTTTAGAGGGGAAGGAAAGGGAAAAGAGAGGGAGAGAAACATCAATGTGTGGTTGCCGCTTGCATGCCCCCTACTGGGGACCACACCAGCTAGGGCAAGTCCCGCTACCTTTAAAAACACCCAAAACCACGTAGTCCTGCCTCCCTCTGCCAAACCAAGCCAATTTCAGAATATGCTGCTCAGAGGTATGTCTCTCAGAAAAGCAGAAGTCTGCAGCTCAGCATTCCTGGTCACAGTTCAGCTCCAAGCATTTCTCACGAGTCTGGGTGGCTAGGCAGGTCCGTGCAGCATAGCCAGCTCTGCAACCGTCCTTTCCAGGCAGACTTCCAGCAGACCTCCTGACCTCGTGACTCCCCTTTGATCTTCAGTTGCCCTAATTTAAATGCTCAACTGGGAACTTCCTATGTGACCTCATATCCAGCCCTTCTAATGGTGCATTAGTGTCTGCCATTTTTATCAGATTGCCTAGGTCTTTGACCCTCTTCCTGCTGCCATCTTTAGTTAGGGCAAAAGTTCCCAGGGACACACAGGCATTCGGTGAGGGCATCCTCCCCCCTGGCTATGTCACAAGTCACTGCATATTCTAACAGTCACACATACAATTCTGCAGCTTCCAAAATCTTCCTTTCAGAAAGGCACGGCTATTAACTTGCTTTTGCTGTGCAATATCTTAAACGCTGTACCATCCACTCTCCCTTCCTCCAATCTTGCCTGTAGGCTGGGATGTGAGGATGTTCTCTGATCATCAGTGGACCCATGCTGTATACCCAGTTACACGGGGACATGGACAATGGCGTGGGGATTGACCGTGGGAAAGGGGGGGTCCCTGAGTGGAAGGGGACAAAGGGGGGGAGAAATTGGGACAATGGTAATAGGACAAACAATAAAATATTTTATTTGTTTATTTATTTATTTATTTTTAGAGAGGCAGAAGGGACGGAGAAAGAGAGGAAGAGAAACAAAAATGTGTGGTTGCCACTCACGTGGCCCTCAATGGGGACCTGACCCGCAACCCAGGCGTGTGCCCTGACTCGGAATCAAACCGGCGATGCTTTGGTTCAAAGCCCACACTCAATCCACTGAGCTACATGAGCCAGGCTAAAATATTTTTTTAAATAATAAATTTTGGAAATTTTAAAATATAATTTAATATATACATTTGATTTTCTCAAGCCCTTCAAACACCCAACAACATTCTGTAGACAAAATCTTTCTTTTTTTTTTAAATTTCATTTTTTAATTTATTTTTTTTAAAGATTTTATTTTATGTTAGAGAGAGGGGAAGGGAGGGAGACAGAGAGAGAGAGAGAAACAGCAATGTATGGTTGCCTCTCACATGGCCCTCACTGGGGACCTGGCCCGCAACCCAGGCATGTGCCCTGACTGGGAATCGAACCAGGACCCTCTGGTTCCCAGCCCACGCTCAATCCACTGAGCTACACCAGCCAGGGCTTTAGACAAAATCTTTCTAAACAGTTAAAACACACTAAATCTAAAGTTTAACCTTATAAATTTAATAAATTATAACTTAAACATTTAAACATTGGTTCCAAATTACCTTAGCTTCTGAATTTTTGTTAATATTATATCATATTCATCAGTCTCTTCACTCACCTTAAAAGTCAGAAAACACATACAAAATACTGTAATAATTACAAACCTTATTTCTAGATGAAAATTCATTACTAGAAATAACAGCTTGTCATCAAAGTGGCTTTGAAAGTATTCTTATATTCTGGCAATAACAAGATATTCCAGACCCTCATATTTCCTGCCTTGAAATGCAACGTGCTCCTCCCCAGGGAGCCCTTGTCCTTCCTCGGTCTTCTGCCTGGGATGTAAATTAGATGTGTTTGCAAAGCAGCCCCTGGAGGCCACAGAAGAAAAGCCAGTAATTCACAATAAACTGGTTTACATACTTGAGATGTGAACCAAAATCTCAGGTGTTTAAGTTACTGAGGTCCAGTCTCTGTTACTCAAATGCAATTCCTTACTGATATAAATCGTTCTCCAAATAGAGAAGCCAATAGAAAGCTCTACAAAGAAAAAGGAATTATTGAACTAAAGGGGGTGGTAAAGAAAGGAGATGGGAAAGAGGGAGGGGATAGAGAGAGTGGTGGGATTTGGCAAACTCTGAAAACAATTGCATTTAAGTAAGGATTTTGAGAAGTTTGCTTTTCTCTTTCATGTAAAAATGAGAATTAGAACAGTAACGTCTATAGCAGCGATCCCCAAACTTTTTGGCACCAGAGACGGGTTTCGTAGAAGACAATTTTTCCGCAGCCCAGGGTTGCGGGGATGGTTTAGGGATGATTGAAGTGCATTACATTCAAGCTTACCTCCCACTGTGTGGTCCCTAACCATCCTCTAACCAGTATGGATGGGTCTGCAGCCCAGAGGTAGGGGATCCCTGGCCTATAGGATCATTTGTGAGAACTATGCCAGATACTCATCAAGTGCTCAATAAATGTTGACTATCATCATTATTTAAGCTGGGCCTCTGAAATGGAATAGAACTGGGGACTGGAATACCTTCAGAAATTCATTCTCTCTGCCCCCCCTTTCGCTTTCACAACTGCTCTACACAACTGCTTTAATGCTGTATCTTCCTGCAAATTGGCTTTCCCCCAAGTCCATAAAACCTAAAACAGTCCCTAACAACATCTTTCAAGTTTCCCAACCCCTTGGTTTGAGACAACAGCCAGTCTATGGCTGTACTTTCTTTCAGTCCCAAGTCCAAAGTTCCAGAGAGGCTGAATGCCCAGTTTTGATGGAAAAATCCGCTCCTGGATCAATTACTGCAGCCATGACAATTTGGGGGAAAGAACACAGCTGCTCCTGCTATAACCAGGAGAGAATCCCCAGAGTATGGAGGCGGAGGAGGCTGGGGGCGCTGCTGTGCAGACAATACTGTAGGTGAACCTTCGGTACATTTTCTCTGAGTGGGCAAGTGTGCATGTGTTCTGACCAAGACCCTCATCTTGACCAAACTTGAGTCAGGCTCCTCAGAGTATTCATTCATCTTGACTAGGCCTTGACCTTGGCCCTTCTATGTCCATCCTGTCTTTACTGTTAGGGTGGCCGGTGACTCAGGCTGTGAAAGAATTCATAAAGAGAAGGCAGCGTAGAGAGTAGAGTTTTAATTCACTATCCAAGAAAGGAGAGGGACTTGGTGTGGAGAGATACACCAGCCTTGAGGGGTGGGAGCTTTGAACTTCTGTTGGATTCTACTTGTATTAAAAATGGGTGGAGGCTTGCTGCTGCATGGCCCCTGGGCTGCTAGGCGTGTAACACTGTGGACAAAGGCCACAGAGGTTTGTCCCAATGTTACCTTCTGCCTGTGGCTGCAGGGAGCGATTCGTTCTGTTCTTGCTTCCAGTATTTTCCAGTCCTGGGGACGAGCTCGGAAGAGTAAAATGGCAGTCATATTCAACAAGGTCACAGGCCCGCTTGGCAAATGTGCCATGATAGCAAAGGGCACTGGCTTTACCCTGTCACTTAGCATGTGCCTGCACGGCCCGGTCTTAGCAAGACTCCCACACGCTTCCACCCTTAAAATCGGATCACATTCCTCATCCCCCACCTCTGGTGCAAAAATTCTTGGTCTACCTTTAGTAAGGATCCCCTTATTCTGATGTCTCCTCTTTCAATTTGCCATCTACTGGATGCCCTCCCACCGCTTGTTAGCTATAAATCCCCACTTGCCCTTGTTTTCTGACTTGAACTGGAGCTCTGCCCTATTACAAAACCCTTATTGCAATAGTCTCGAATAAAGTCTTACCATTATAGAAGCTGTCAGAATAACTTTAATAGTTCATATATACAGGATTTGGACCACACTATATATGTAGTTTTCTAAACAATTTCTTTAACATTACATCTGAAATATTCAATGAAGTATTTTTCAACACTTTTATTAATTACTCATCATTGCTAAGATGCCACAAGTAAAATGTGATGTCAGAGGTCAAAATAATGAGTATATTGGATTAAATTTTATTTTTAAATGTGACCTCGAAGTCACGATAAAGCCCCTTGTTAAACTCTCAGAAAATTTTAAGGGAATGCTTCTCAAATACTCCTGACTAGAAGAAAGTTTTCTAAGAATCTTAGAAGTGTACTTCCTAGTTTTCTCAGCTAGACAAAAGAGGGTGGGCAAGAACTAGGGTATTATCACACACCGACCTGTCATCCAAAGTAGATGGGGCTGTATCTGGAAAAGGTTGGTAGAATGGTTTTTATCTAACTTAGCAAAGAGTCACAGAAAGCACAAGGTTTTTAACACTTTTTGTACCGCTCACGAGTTTTCTGGTGTTTTACGCGCCATCTGTTAAGGACCGCACCGCGAGATGATTTAATTAACACGCAGTTGCCCAAAACCCTGCAGTCCCTGGCATATGTCTTGGAGATTTCTATGCGGTACGAAATGTGTTAAGAGAACTGAACGAACAAAAACACAGCCCCGCTCGCACTAAAACAGACAGTTCAAGATGAAGTCACCAGGCTCCCAACCATTTAGGGCTGGGAAGCAGGCTGAGCAAACTATTCAGCTGCAAATCAGGCCTTGTAATACGTAGTAAGTTAGGATGACCCAGAAGGTGGAGCTAAGAACCAAGTCAGGTCCAGTCATGGATGGCTGATGTTTCCAGGGAGGGGTCCCTGGGTGCGGTTCTGTGGGTGCAGAGACTTGAGAAAGACTAAAAAGACAAGTTATCAGTCTCCCGTGATCTTAAGTGCAACGTGAAAAGAAAAAGAATAACTACAATAATCACTTTCAAAATGTGGGGATAACTGTAACAGGGTGCAGCCAAAGGGGGGCCAAAATAGGGACTTGTAATGGGGTCCAGAACTCAAGGTGTCCAGGAAATACTAGAAAAATATATATAGGATGTCCTCACCCCCACAAGCCTGAACTGGGGGGGATGGGACTCCTGGAGCAGGGCCATGCAGAGCTGTTTGGTATGGCATCAGCTTTGCAGCTAACCTCTGGCATGGTCATTTAACATATCTAGAACATTTAACTGGTTTCGTGGACATGCTAAATAGCTGTGGCCATGCTTTGAACCAGTGGGATGGAAGTGACTTCCACCCCAGATGTAAATGGGAGGCAACTCCCCTGGTTACAGTGCCTGCGTGAGAGCTTGGAGATGATTGACTCCATGCCATGGGGCCACACCTGCCCAGAGTTACCATGGCAGCCAAGTAAAGATGGAAGAATAAGGCAGTGCTGGTAGGTGTAACTGATTGTGGGAGGAGTTGGAAATGGGGCTGCAGAGGAAGACTGGCGCGGGGATTTAAACTGAGGCTGGCAGCCATACAAGGGGGGACCCCTCGGCTTTGGTAAGAGAGAGAGGACCATGTGGCTTTGGGTGGCTCCTTTTGCCACACGGTTTAGGAAGCAGGAGACTTTGCCTGGAAGAAAAGGGGTGAAAAGACTCTTGCTGGTGGGCCATGAGAAGATGCCACATGGTTTTGGATTAACTGGAGATCGTGGTGGCGACACAGCTGATGGTGCCGGGAGCTTGAATCATGGATTTCTACTTCTTTTCCTGAGATATGGTACCCCAGACTGGGCAGGGGGAGAAGGAAGAACTGTGTGCATTTGTGGGTATTCTAAAGAACTTTAGTATTTTAAAGAAGACATTAAGTTATTAGTCTAAGTCTGTATAACTTTTAAATAAATAATTCCTTTCCTTTTCACCAGTCTCTGGCATTGAGAGATGTCTTTCCTCTAGTGGCGAACAAAGCGATCCTAGTACGGGGCGGGGGACCCCTGGCGCACAAAGAGAGGGGGTCCTTTTGGTAACAGTATATCATTTACTGCCCCTGGTCTGTTCTGTAACATAACTATATGTAAAAATCAGTTAAGTATAAATAAGGTTTATTTGTAACTTAGTTAACAGTGTCAAGTGCTTCCAATAGGTCAAGTAAGATGAGGACAATGGATACAGCAACATGGAGATTATCGATGACCCTGAAGGGCAGTTTCTGAGAAAAGGTGCATATGAAAGGCTCATTGCAGTTTAATTCAAGAGTAAATGGAAAAATGATGGTGATGGTAGAGCATAGTTTTGTATCTTCCTGAGTTCCCACGTGAAAAGAAAGCAAATAGGTAGCACAACCAAAACCCGTGGATAACGTTTACAACAACAAAAAAGGTGAACCTTAAAGCACATCTAGGATAAATGAAACATTAAAAGCCAACAGTATCTATCTGAGAAGAAACACGGGGGAGGAAAGTGGAGCAAATACAAAGTCAGAGAGACAGAAAGCAGAACGGTGGTTTCTAGGAGCTGGTGGGAGAGGAAAACGAGGGACTGCTGTTCGACGGGACAGAGTCTCAGTTCTGAGAGACGAACCAGTGCTGGAGATCGGCCACACAGCATGAATGTACTTAATAATACTGACTGCACACTTAAAAACGACTAAGATAGTAAATCCTGGCTATGTGAGACACAGAAAAATTCAGGAAACTAATCTCATAAAAATTATTAGAATTATCAGGATTAAATCCTGTAAAGATATTCTAATAAAAGCAAGTATTATATAATACTAGTAAAGAAAATTTAAAAGATCTATATACATGAAAGATATACCTACTGTGGTTATGATGTCAACTCTTTACAAACTGATCGAAGGACTCAATGATACTCCAATCACGGGAATAGACAAATTAATTCTAAACTTTAAAGGGAAATACAGAAGACGTAGAATACCCAAATACTGAAAAAGAACCACATTGGAGGATTCACATTACCTTCTTTAAAGACTTACTCTTAACATTGGCTTGCGTGTCTCGGTAAATGTTGCTGGTTCGATTCCTACTCAGGGTTCACAGCTGGGCTGTGAGCTAGGTCCCCAGCTGGGGGCTTTTCGAGCAACAGATTGATGTGTCTCTCACACATCAGTGTTTCTCTCCCTCTCTTTCTTCCTCCCTTCCTTTCTATATAAATAAAAATCTTAAAAAAGAACACTTTAAATAAAAAAGATGTACTCTAAGTCTCATATTTAAGACAGCTTGTCACTAGCATAAGAATATTAAAAAGGAAGCTGGACACAGGAGCTTTCGGCCAGAGAGAAGCTAAAAAGTGTGGGTTTTCCTGTTTGTATTTTTGTTCTCAAGAACCATGAGAAGACTCTAAAAAGCTTACGAGAGAACTGATTAACATTTGAAGGCAACATCTTGGAAAACACCACCTAACAGACTTTAATCACGAATGTATCCAACAGAAAGGAGAAAAAATAACACGGTTTTCAATGGAAAGTTTTTATTATGGTACAGAGTTAACAAGTTTTGAGTGTTCTATGTAGGAAAAGACTGGTCAACTCAGACACTTCATAGAAAAATGAGCATTCACAAAACAAATATAAATCCATAGTTGCTTCTGTGACTAATGGGGGGCAGGGGGAACTACTTAAAAAGTTACCAAAACTCTAACCACGTCTGACACTATTATAAATTTCAAACAGAAGATTTACCACATATATTACATTTTCAAGATTCTAATATTGTAAAACATAACCACATAATTTGGCTACAGCTAATTGTTTCAGGAAAGTTTAAAAAAATTAACAAAGTTATGGCTATAAAATTTTTGTAGAGATTTTTTGTAAAGTAAAAAAACCCTTAAATCTTTAATTAAGGAAAACAAACAATCCTCTTAAACTTCTTATAAATAGCTCTCAAGACATATATTACACATCTGCTACAAGCTTTCTTTATCTGAATTTCCCAGGATCCTTCACGCCAAAGGATTACCTTCAAGAATTCTTCCATCATTTTACCCACATAAATATGAGTCAACTCCTGTAGAAGTGAATTTAGACATATGCATTCTTAATCTACCCTTCCCCAGTTAAGTTTTTGCTGAAAGGATTTTACTTTTTTAAAAAAAGAAACCTCTTTGGTAAAAGTCACATATTTCCAAGGAACACCTCTGCAAATGATTTACTAAGGAAGAAAGGAGAGAAAGATCTTGAGAATGTCTAGTCTTAATTCAGACAATCTGTGTAAATAAATAGTTTTCTAGTCCTGTGAAGTAGGTCTAACATTTGAGAGTCCATCTCTGCCTGAAATTCAACACTGTATTAAAATGCCTGAGTCTTTACAATCACATTAAAGACAGCAGGAACCATGGCGGCCGTCAGCACAAGCCATAGGTAGTTAGTACTCTTGGCAAATGAAGAAGAATGTCCTACAGAGAATTCCGTGAACCAAGTGGAGACTGTACTTTCTCTAGTTAAAGAAAGCCCAGTGTTCTCTCTGGGCACACAGGGTCTCAGCCCAAGGTCACACCCTTCTTAGTCATAGAATAAACCCTCTTTCATTCTGAAGAGAGGTAGAACACGAATGCGCACCAAAGTGAGAGGCTATTTAGAAAGGCAGTCAAGGGAGAAAAAAACCCGGGCATCTTAAATACAGGCTCCGAAAGTCCCTTTTTTGCAGATAAATGAAGCACCAATGGTAGTAAACTTCTGGCCAAAATTAAGCACATAATTTTAAAAGGCAGAGGGTGACAACTGGGGTCGGTGGAATTAGCATGACATCGAGGTCTTCCATAATGAAGGAACCTCTCAGGAGCTAGAAATGAACAATTCAGCGTGGGAGACCCCTGCTGGCCGTTGCTGATGGGCACCAGAACCCCAAGTCCCAGCAACCGTAGCCTCCCACAGCTCCCATGAACACAGTTCATCACACTGCAGAAGAGCTCCAAACACTTCTGGCGACCAATGCCTTCAAGCCATTTCCCAAGAGACTGTGAGGACAAAACCAAAACCAACAAAAGCAAAATCCAGAAAGGACAAAGTGGGGTATCAGAAAACTTTGCTAGAAAAGTCTCTGGTCTTCAGTCAGGTGACATGTCTAGGTATACAGGAACACTTCCAAAAAGAACCCCTTCCCCCACTTGGTCTTTTTATTCATGGAAATGAAAGGGGAATTTTTTTTCCACGTCAGATGAATAACATAGAGGAAACATACCGAGTTTTAAAAACCTTTTCAGCTTTCATCGCTAAAGGAATCTGACCAGCAGCTTCTAGGAACGCCTTTTTTAAAAAATCATGTACAAAAAGTTGTAGGAGGCCAAAGTCTATTATTTAAAAAAAGAATTTATCAAATAACAGCATCATTAGAGCAACTCAAAGCAATTGGCACGATTTTTCCAGTTTCTTAAACCACAATAGCACAAAAATGTAGGTTCTTTAAACCTGCATTTGAATGTTGACTCATCACCTGAGTATTGTTTATTACAATTAATAATCACTAAAGTCAACTTATATGGCCACAGTCCTCAGAGTATGTCCACATCTCTCTCGATCTTTCAGATGATCTTGCATGAGAATAGAATCCAGGTGACTATAACTAGTCTTCTTGTGTTGGACTAAGTTTTAGACAGGAACTTCAGGCCACAAACCACATCTTAAGCATCTGGAAAGGGTGGGTTGGCTGGGCAGGCTAAGGAAGGGAGCTCCCACGGCCCTGCCACTGGCAACCCCTTTCTTTTGTGTCTCCCTGAGCTTCTTTCTGCAGGGGGAGGGGGTCCACAAAGACCAGCCAAAGAACACATGGCCTTGTCAGCTTGACCTTGACCTGCTGTAAGGACCAGTCCTAAAGTCACACCACTGGCTGCCAGACCCCGCTAACAGGAATAGAACATAACAAAAGTAGTTGCGGATACACCACCAGCTCTTGATCTGCCTCTCCTTGTGTTCTTCCCTAAAGCCAATCTCACTTCCTCAGAGTCCTTTGTCACTGCATCCGGTGGCCACTGCAGGGGCCTCTGCCAGGGCCAACAGCCCCGCACTCTCAGCCTGTCCCCACCACAAAGCTCACTCCTACTGGCTTGCTGCACGCCTGCCATGGCCATTCATTGTGTGGCTCCAGACCGTCCTCCAACCGCTTAGCACAAGGAACTCCTGGACTAAAAAAAAAGGCTCTTTTCTCACAAGCGCTTTTAATAACTGAATCTCAAGACACTGTCATCAAGGCAGGTTCCTAGAGGATTCAGGAATTACATTTGTTTTCCTTCCTTGTTTTCTTAGGAGGAGGGCAAAAAAGGAGAAACAAAGAATTTGACTAATTCCCAAAGCCAACCTTTTGGCACATGGAAGCTCAGCTTACTGGGAACCCAATTCTGCCCAACTCAAATGTACCGCAGGGGGCAGGGCAGCCTCAGTCTCACTCAGACCCTCTCTGGCAGGAGGTTGAGTCATTCTGCATGAAAACACTGGCAGGGCTGTCCCCATGGTGTCTCCAGTGGGGTCTCTAATGGACTTCCCATGAAGTCAACCCCTTCCTGACTCAGAACATCAGCACTGAAAATGGACATCTTCTTGGGCAGGTGCCCAAAGTCTAACATCTCATGAGTATTACTTTACCGGTATGCATTTAAAAAATTCATGTGGATGTTATTTATGACTTAATTAAATACCCCACAACCCAACTTTCCTTCTAAGTACATCTGGTCACGTCTACAACTTGTATGACGGGCCTCACGGTCGGCCCTGTTTGAGGAGCTGCCTGTGATCCTGTCGTTCCTCACCCTCAGCCTGTCTACTCCGAAAACCATCATGGACATTAACAGGGCGGTCCCATTACAGATCCGGACATCAAAAGCCCTCTGCCATCCCAAAGGCCTCGAGGTGGAAGAGAAACTAGAGGGCCGACCTTAACAACTGAGGAGGGTGCAGCAGGCTTCAGCCTGGAAGCAACTTTTCAGGTAAGGTCCTACGGTATTATTACTATTAATGGCACAAACAAGTAAGAACTATAGCTCTCCATCATTTGACAAAGGAAACAACATGAATATTGTTCCATATAATCATGTGAATAATTCCACACACAAGAGTCATAATTACTGCAGTGACCTGGATCGGGGCGGGGGTACCACGGTGGGGGATGACACGGGTGATGGTAGCAAATTGTGCTTTTTCACATTAGAACAAAGATGCTGAACCCAGAAAGGACGAGGAGACCTCTGGGAAGGGGTATGGAAGGACAATGGTAGAAGTGATTCCCAGCATCACAACTTCAAAGGGGGCCAGGAGGAAGCAGCACAGGGGGAGTTAAAAGCAGGGGCTTCCTCTTGTGCCCTATACTTACCAGGGGCCTGTGAATGGGCTCCCGCAGGCCGAGGTGTGGGGAGGAGTCTGCATTCTGTCAGGGGCTGAGGGCTCAAGATTTGGCCATGTTTTCTATTCCGAGTGTAAGAATGATAAGTCACACAAGGGAAATGTCTATCCCTGTGAGAAGACGCCATATTCCAAACTCTGTTTTGGTAAAAACATGCAAAAGAAAAATACTAGCCTAACTACTATTCCAGTTTTTAGGGGCAAGACACAAACAAAATATATGATCACTCAGAATCAACCTAGTTGAAAATTTCAGTTCTTTTAGGGCAATCCGATAGTTTCGAATTTTAGAATTAAAAAGCTAATCAGGTGATTTTTTTGTTTGTTTTTTTTGAAAGCCTTTTCAAGCACACTCCAGCCAGGGGATGCCAGCTTTTCGAAAAGCGCCAGCAACTGCTTGGACCCCTGGGACACTTGTTCAAAGGACGTCACTTCCAGCCTGCAGGTCCATCAAACCAAGGGGACCGCTCAGCTCCTCACACGTAGAACTGCCGAGTAGGACAGCAGAGCGGAGCGACCAGCGTCCACAGGTACAAGAGGACACACATCCAGCAGGAGGCCATCTTGACCCAGAAGATGGACCAGCTCCCACTGAAGAAGGTTTCGATGTTGGCGCTTTCATAGCTGTGGAAACAAGAGAGCCATCCGTGGTCAGAGCCGGAAGAGATCAGGTGGGAAGAAGGTCTCTTCTACCAAGTGCCTCCCTCCTTCTGCCCCTCCAGCCTTTCCTTTATTCCTAACCACCGACTTCATATATAATCCACTCCCATTTAAAGTGCATAACTCAACAGCTTTTATTATGTCATAGACTTGTGTAACCACCACCGCAATCCATTTTAGAACATTCTCATGACCCCAAAAAGAAACCCTGCACACTTCAGCCACCCTCCTGTTTCCTCCCCTCCCCAGCCCCCAGTGTTCACTCATCTACTTTTGGTCTTTATGGAGTTGCCTATTTGGGAGTTTTCATTTGCATATGGAATCATGTGGCCTCTTGGGACTGGCTCTTTTCACTCAGCATAATTATTTCAAGGTTTATCCATGTTGTAGCACGTGTCAGCACTGCATTCCTTTTTATTGCTGAATAATTTTCCATTGTCTGGATACAGCACACTTTGTTCATCCATCATCAGTTGATGGACATTTGTGTTGTTTCCACTTTTCTTTTAAAGTTTTTGTTTATTTATTTTTAGAGAGAAAGGAAGGAAAGGAGAGACAGAGAGAAACATCCACGTGTGAGAGACATATTGATCGGTTGCCTCTCATACGCCCCCAACTGGGGATTCGGCCCTCAACTCAGGCATGTGCCCTGACTGGGAATCGAACTGGAGACCCTTGGTTTCACAGGTCGGCATTCAATCCACTGAGCCACACCAGCCAGGGCTGTTTCCACTTTTTATCAATGATGCTGCTGTGCACATTGTGTACAAGTTTTTGTGTGGACACAAACGTGCTTTTTCTTCACTTGGGTATATGCTTAGGAATAGAGTTGCCAGATCATATCATAACTCTGTATCTAACATTTTGAGAAACTGCCAAACTGTTTTCCAAAGCAGCTGTACCATTTTACAATCCTACCAGGAATGTAAGAAGGCTCCAATTTCTCCACATCATCAACAACATTTGTTATCGTCTGCCTGATTGAGTACGGCTCCCTCCACTTTTTCTTAAGCTTCTCAAGCCAAAACTTTCCAGGAATTCTCAAAGTATCACTGGGAAGCATCAGAAGCTCCCTCCCTACTTTCTCCCTCAAGAGAATGGCTGGGAAGCATCCCCCACCCTCTGTCTGAAACCGCCAACCCCACCACCCCAGCCCAACAAGGCACTCCTTATTTCTCAGTTTTCTCCCCCAAACTCACCACTCTCTGACACACTGTGTCTCATTAGGGTCAGGTCTCCCCCAGTAGAATGCAAGCCCTGCCCCCGAGAGCAGTGTGGCACACGGGAGCCGCCCAATATTTGTTGAATGAATGAATAAATGAAAACACAATGAGCCTAAACATCTATCCCGTGTACATCCCAATTTAAAACAAGCTATGACCCAGCAGAAACTTTGGATCAGTCAAAGAATAATCCAGAAAGAATCTCTATGTGGTGACAGGGAAAGTCAGATGTACCATACAATATATAACCTATATAATCTTATTAACCAATGTCACTCCGATAAATTTAATAACATTTTTAAAAAGCAGATGATTACTTGAGAATTCCAAGTGCTTCTTCCATTACTATTATTAATACTATGTTCTTCAAGACTGCCCATGGGAGTTAATCTTCTTTTTTTTAAGTTGCAGTAAGCTGTGGCAAGTTCCAGGGTAAAGCATGCTGCTAGACTGTTAGGAACTTGAACTATTTCTGTAAAGGTGAGGACAGCTTGACTTGGAAAACAGTTTAGTTGACTCCAGGAGATCTGATCTGTGTCTCAGCATCTTAAAGAATAGGACTTTGCCCTGGCTGGTATGGCTCATGGACTAAGTGCTGGCCTACAAACCAAAGGGTCGTCAGTTCGATTCCCAGTCAGGGCACATGCCTGAGTTGTGGGCCAGGTCCCCAGTGAGGGCCATGTGAGAGGCAACCACACATGGACGTTTCTCTCCCTCTCTTTCTCCCTCCCTTCCCCATTCTCTAAAAATAAACAAATAAAATCATTTAAAAAATTATTTTTTAAAGACTGTCCCTTCTGAAACATCTAAGAAAATGGCCACTCACTTGAACCAGTTGGTGACAGTCATCATCACATAGAGGGAAGCCAGAAAGAACACGCAGTGGAAATAGGAATAGCTGTAGACGGTGCTTTTCTTCTCGTCATAAATGACGCCAGGTCCTTCTTTCATGTTCCGCTGCTCTTCAGGGTCTGCGAACCGTAAAACCAGCGTAAGCTCAATAAGCGAACACATGCACGCTGACCACATGCACGCTCACCACTTTAGCAAAGGCACGCTCATTTCATCCCAGGGGCAGTTCAGTAGAAAAGGGGTCAGAAGCCACTTGCACCCTCAGGCGATTTTCATCTATGCCCTCGGCACAAATCCCCAGCCCACCCCAGGACCTTCCTGAACAGGATTAGTTACCTAACACCCCCCTTATTTTAACAGAGCAGAAGAGAGCCATTAAAAACACAAAACTTATTAAGCACTGAAGAAAGCGAGAGAGAGCAGACCAGGAGTTCTCCAGCCCCTGGGTGCTCCAATCCAAGAAGAAAGTTTACAGTAAGGGAAAGAGACGGTCCAAACAAGGTGTCAGAGCCTCTCGGTATTTTCCAAACTTTCACTCCTTTAAAAAATATACTTTCTACTTCTCTAAAACTCACTGTACACCTTAAACATGAGCAAAAACATTTGATTTCTCACCTGCCAGAATACCAACACAAACAAGCAAAGTCCAGCAGCCCTTTGAGAAGAATGTGAAAAGTATGCACACAGTAAACCGGCTTTGGAAGAAAAGTTTCCCTTTACCATTGGGTTATTTGTACCTGAATCCCAAATGCCTACAGACTAGAGCTACAGGTGTGGAGGGCCACACAGATACAGGGGAAAGTGCTCTACTTACCTTCTCCATAGGGACCAAAGCAAAAGCAACACCGAGCTACCTGGGAGAGCAAAACCAACAGTCAGGTGGCTTGCTTTCTGTATTTCCCTCTCCACATCAGTAAGGCACTAAAGGCCACTGCATACCACACCATCCCCGCCTGAGTTACATCCAGGCCCTGAACTGTACACTTTATCCCTTCAGAAGGTTTTGTCTAAGCACCTGTTCTTCCCAGATGCTCTGGGTGCTGGTGGTGGAAAATACGAAGGACATGGAGGTGAAGATCCCCCTCACAGGTGTGCATGCAGTTACTGCGACTGCTGTGAGCCAACAGTCTCTGGACTGCAGCTCCCAGGCTTTGCCCAGGGGCAGGGTCCCCCTCCTGGGGACAAGCCCTTCCTGGGCCACCCACAGGAATGAGTGCTCACAGCAGGTGTGTAAGGGAGCAGCCACTGGCCCCTGTGTTACCCTTTTACAGTTGAGGAAACTGAAGTCAGGCAGGTTAAAAAACTGTCCTAAAGTCACACCACTAGCTTAGTGATGGAGCTGGGATATGAATGCAAGATGGGAACTCCAAGGTCAACAATTCATAAGAGGCAGCAGGTAGCACGTGATATCTAGGAGATGGTGGAGCCGACAGCATCAGAAATGGTAAAGCTAAGGTATATGGAGCAGGAGGCCCACCGACAGTTCCTGTAAAAATCAGGCTGCTCCACTGGCTGCCTCTCTGGCCGGGGACAGGAATGGGTGGGATGCTTTCCTCTGAAGAGTCTTTGCTATCTTTCAAATTTCATACCATGTGTCTAACCTGCTCAACATAATTTAACAAATATCAGGTTGTAAAAAATAACTACATGATTCCAGAAGGACTCTAGTAAACAAACAAGAAAAACACATGTACCAAGATGGCCTGGGAAGGGCTACGTCATTGGCACTTTCTAGCTGATAATATTTTTACTACAAAGAACACTGAGCCAGGGACAATGACCTGGGAACTTGAGCCTTTGTCCCATACATACACATGTCCTCATGTGTCCTCATTTCCCTCCTAAAGGGAATTTGTGATAGAGGGATTGGCCTTGACAGAATCTTGGATGAAGGGATACGAACTCACTAATTCCTTCAGGGGACCCAACAGATGACTGCTGGGGTCCTAGTTCTTTTGAAGCTTAAGTTGCCACAAGAAACTAACTCTCTTTCAAAGGTGTACCCTGTGAAATGTGACACAAAAAGAGCAAACCAACTTCCATCCTGCGTGCTCTCCATTTCGAAGGAAACACTGGGACTTTTTCCCAGAATAAGAAAAACATCCTCTCTTAAACCTTACTTAGAGACTTGCTGTTCTTTGCACTTTATTTAACTCTGTGCACAATAGGGATATTGAAACCATGAGGTACCGCCTCTGCAGGTGGTCACCCAATCAGTGGAGAGAACAAACGGCTGCCTCTTAGAAACCAGTCTCTTCTGTATGATAGGCAGTAAGCTATTCAGACTCAGCACAGTTTTCTCCTTTTGTGTGTGTGTGACAGAAAGAGCTGGGGAAGGATACTGGCATATTGACAACCCTTCATAATGGTTCACTCTCTCCAGGTCAGGTGTAGGAGAGACCATCCCCAGAGACGCAGCTGCAGAAGAAAGCGCCCATCAGATATACCAGGGCTCTTAAACCCAGGAAAAGCCATTAGGATGCAGCCAGGGCGGAACGCCAGGCAGGGTCAGCAGTCCGGTCAGGCCAGGAGTCAGCAGCCAAGCTCCGGGGTAGCAGTGCTTAGCAACTTGGGCTCTGGAGCCAGAGTGCATGGTTTACATATGGGCAAATGAACAGTTTAAATGACTTTGTAAAATGGAGATAAAACCCTCACTGGGTTTTTATGAGTATTAAATGAAATGGCACAAGAAGCGCCTAGAACAGTGCCTGGAACATAGCAAGTGCCACAAGTCTTAGCCATCACTGGAACTTCCTATTCTTCCCATTCTTGGGGTCAGGGCTGAGTCTTCTCCTGGCTGCCTCCATCTGGTTGGGCCTTTTTAGACCCTGGTGGACATCCCATTGAGGGCCCCAGAAAGACTTTTGCACAAGCAATAAAATAAGACACTCTGCTAAGTGATTGACATCAGCCAACCACCATGATTCTTTGGTCACCTATTCACAACAACCAATAAAGTGCCCGCCTGGTGGAGCTAATGCACTTAAAGAAGCTAACGTACAGACCAGTGCTCAGCTGAGTGGCACACAGCAGATGCTGTCCCTTCTCTTCTCCAGCGTTCTCTCCTCCCTCAGAACAGCTATTATTTAACCTCCCGGCTGTGCTACATATGCAGACAGGTATAAGACAGAGGAAGGGACTAGAAGTTAAACACATACGCACACACACATTCCATTCATGAAAAGAACAAAGCCACTCAGGACTCTGGTGGGAGGTGGGCAGCAGGAAGCCACATAAGAGGCCCATTTTGTTGGGGGAAAATCAAGGATTTTAATTCCACAGTCTACACAGGACATTTTTTTTGTACAAAATTTGTATTCTTGGGATTATGGAATGCAGATCAGTAAAGATGCAAAATAAACATAAAAAGCCTTTCTGGAAAAACGGGTCTTCTGAGATAAAGCAGGATGAGAAAAGGAAAGGAACTCACTTCCAGTTCAGGAGCCGCGTATCGCCCCTGCAGAGCATCCGAGCTTGATCTCGTCGTCGACGTCAAACTAGGAAGTGAACACAAAGGCCAGCAGAGCCGTTAACACGTTGTGCGCCATCAGAGCGAGGGCTCCCTGACCCTCCAATTCCCACTGCTCGGACAAACGCAGTCTACTTCAACATCCACTTTAGTCCCAAACTGGCCGGCTGTTTCTACAGCTGATGTTGTTTTACATGAATTGCGTTGGACCACTTTGTGCAAAGCGAAGTTTGTAAAGAAATCAGATGTCTTTTGGCCCCACAATCTTGGTTTTCCCCCTTGGTTTTCACCTTCTCTCCCTTAAGTGCCAAAAAAACTTTTCTGATTTCACTTTTATCGTTCCCTTCCCTTTGACTGGTCTCACTTAGAAGGGACCGGGAGCAATGAAGCACGCTGAGATGGCGATAAAAGCAAAAGCATAGGCCACAGTTACTTACCATGAAAAGCCGCCTAGAGCAGAACAAGGTTTTCTGTTTAGAAATTTAATATAGAGTAGTTGTCAGTGAGATTTAAAAAAAAATCTCCAGCCACTTGAGAGGAAAAATGTTAAAAATTTGTCTTGCAAGGGTAAAAAGGGTATTTATTTTTCCTGGGGAAAAAGGAGGGAACATTTTAAGCAAATAGAAATATATGCAATACTTAGGTTCCATCTAATTGTATAAATTCGTTGAGCTAATATTTACTGAAAGCCTGCCATGTGTCGGGCCCTGTTCTAAGCACCGAAGACTCGGTGAGAAAGACAACCCCGGCCCCCACACAGCCTCCGTGCTAACACGGAGGCAGGTGCATGTCTGTGTGTGTGCCTCTGTATGTGTGTGTGTGTGTGTCAGGGGTGCTGGCTAGTGGAGAGGCAGGAATTAACAAGCTCTTTTCAACCAAATAGACCATATGAGGCAACACTACCTTCTCTTTTTATTCTCACCCTCTTTCCCAAGAGGAGATCAACGAGATGCAAATAAACAGGAAGAAGACTCAGTCATAAAAAGGTCCTCTGGGGTCCCAGCACATTGCTTCTTTTGCAGTCCATTCAAGCCCAACAATATCAGTTTCTTTCTTTTTTTTTAAAGATTTATTTACTTTTTTAACGAGAGGGGAAAGGAGTGAGAGAGGGAGAGAAACATGCAAGAGATACATCAATCAGCTGCCTCTCACAGGCTCCCAGTGGGGACCTGGCCTGGAACCAAGCCATGTGTCCTCACTGGGAATCAAACCAGTGACGCTTTGCTTCACGGGCTGGCACTCAGTCCACTGAGCCACACCAGCCAGGGTGAATAACATCACTTTCATTTCTGCTTCGAACAGATGGATGTTAATAGAGGCCCGTTCCACTCCCACTTCCTGACTCTGAGCTTGGTCGGAGGAAGGACAGATACATTTCAATGGCTGTACACCCATGAAACACACACACCTTGCTCCTGCATCTAAGAATGTGCTACATTTTGCCCTGATCGGTGTGGCTCTGTTAGTTGAGTGTCATCCTGCAAAGTGAAAGGTCACCAGTTCAATTCTAGGTCAGGGCACATGCCTGGCTTATGGGTTCAGTGCCCAGTTGGGGCACGCACAAGAGGCAACTGATTGATGTTTCTCTCCCTCTCTTTCTCCCTCCCTTACCTTCTCTCTGAAAAGAAATGAAAAGAGAAGAGAGGAAAAGAAGAGAAAAAGAGAAGAAAGGAAAAGAGAAGAAAAGAAGAGAAAAGAGAAGAAAAAAGAGAAAAAAGAAAAGGAGAGAAAAGGAAACTGTATATACTCGTAAGAGTGTGCTATATTGTGTGCCTGTAAATTATGACGTAATACAGTACACATTTTCCATGGGGGAAAATAAAACTTTCAATTTTAGGAAGAGATCATTGCATGAAATTTTCATCTGAAAGATATTCGTACTTCAAAGGGGATAGGATAAACATTCCATTTCATAAATTCTCTGTAATAAATGGTTTCAGAAAAACAAAGCTTCTGTCTCTGGCAGTTTTATGATTCATTGCCACCATTGGAGAGTACTAAACAGGGAAACTGTTACCCTTACCTCTAAAAATACCTATGTTCAGTTCCTTAGTGACATGTGACCTCTATGAGTAGATATTACTGTAAAATAAGGTCTTTATTCAGTCATGGCCTTTCCCTGTAAAACAGGAATTATCTTGCTGGAATTAACAAGAAATTATTGTTTTTACAAGCTCCCAAAAGTATAGGAAACTCTTACTGTCTGCACTCCGGCCTTAACTGACCCAGCAGCACGAGACAAGCTGTCGTGCAATATTCCTGGATCATCCATAACCTCCCGTCGCCTAGACCTAAGGGATGAGAGATGTTCGCCAGGCAGGCCTTCCCGGGGGGCGCGAGGGAGACTAAGAGGTTTGTTGGGACAATGCTTGACCTACAGAGAACGTCCAATACACCATAGCATTGCTGCTATATCTGGCCCGCGGTCACTAAAAGCCAGCAGTGGCTCGCAGCCAGTGTGACACCCAGAAGATCAGACACCTCCGGTGCCCGGGCCCAGGAGCCACTGCCACACCCACTGCCTCCCCCACACCGGCGGAGGGCTTCCGAACACGGGCCTCCGGCACCCGCTTCCGCTGCATTGGGAACTGGCTGAAAGCCTCCAGATTACAAAAAGTTCCTAAAAACTAAGTCCAGACTTTCCTATTGAAGACCATAGATTCTGCTTTCCTGACGACCTTGCAGGGCAGGCCTTTGAGAGATCGCATACTATTTCCCAGCCTTTGTGTGAGGAAGTTCTGTTATGTCCCTGCTGTACCACGCAATTGGTGACTCACAGCTCCCAAAGGAGACCAGAGCCCTGTGTGAACTGGGGGCGGACCTCAGCATACCTCTGATGCAGAGACATGAAATTCCTAGCTGGTAGGCTGGAAAGTGCCAGGGTTCCCAAAATAAAGATACAATAACCGCCCCCTTTTTCCCTTTAAGTTAGAGCGCCAGGCGCTCTAGAACACACAGCGGGAATAGACACCCCTCTTGATTGACCAACTTTTTTCTTTTTAAGCCAAATGCCAACTTACCAACCGGGTATGTACCACATTGCTGTGAATGTCCCATGTTGAACTAGCAAGTTTGATATTTTATAAAGATTCTTAACTTTTCCAATTTTGTGTATAGTTATGCTTAAAGAAAAGTATAATGACTTGTTATGTAAGCTGTCTAGGAACTTGAAGTAGCCAGGGAGTGTTTCGTAGCACAAGTGCCTCCTGATAAAGTGATTATGCTTAGTCATCTAGCTCATCCTCTGCCTCACTGAAGAACAGACCTATTATTCCAAGCCAATGAAGGGGGAAAAAGTGACCTGTCTCTCCAAAAACCCCATTAAGAGACTCAAGGAAAGGTGTCCAAAAATTGGGGGTGGAGAGCTACAGGAATAGGCTCCATGCCTCAGTTTCCTTTTATGTACAATGAGGGGATTGAACTTGATTGACTCCAGGATCCTGTGCAGTCCGACAGCTCAAACTTGAAACAAACAGAATAATTTCAAAATTCAGAAACCAAGGAGGGAATTAAGGAACAGCTGGGAGAACCCAGGGCCTGTCACGTCAAGAATCCAGGCCTGGGGGTCGGCGAGGGGGTGGGGGGGACCGGCCTACAGAATGAGCCACCGGAGAACTGCATGGGGTCCAGGTTGTGACACTCCTTCACCATAATAATGCCTGGGCTCAGCAGAAGGAGATTCTGGAGAAAGAGCGGCCTCAGGCAGGAAGCCAGGGAGTGAATTCTGGCTGAACCCTTCTTCCAAACTGAGACAACAAAAAAGTAAAAATATATTCCTGGTGAGTGTGTCAGAAGAAGGACTTGGGAT